>JAIPRM010011608.1:0-12759 GCA_025469315.1 Stegophylla sp. TES_Ste_2020
TCTATACGAAAAAGTGTTAACAGAAAAAAAAAAAATAAAAAAAAAAAATAAACATCATTGTAAAAACACTAGCTTCTTCACTTTGTTCAGAATCTAAAACTTTCAGTAATAGGAATTCTACTTAATTGGCTTTATTCATTCCCTACCTTTATTATAATAACGTACAACTGTGTAACTCATTATGTTAATAATGTTTTCTAATTTGCAGATAATTATATCGTTGGCCACTTACATTATTGTACTCATTCAATTGGCGCCCGACCTGGGGCGCGTATTTATCGAATAAGTTACGTAATAATAATATAACAATATCAATAACCAGAAGTCGCGCATATATTGTGTGCATTTAGAAGTACAAGTAATATTTTTGCCAAACAATAAAAACACGCTCGCTGAATTCCCACGCACGACGGTTGTGACTTAGTATCGATGCACTCTTTTTGGGACACGCCCATGAAATAATAAAATAAAAAACACGTCCAGGAATTTTTCTTACACTTCAGGCATTCATTGCCCTTCAATATAAATAAATTCATAATATCAACAATCACCGTCACCACATAATATTATCATTTACCCGTTTGGATCGATTTCGTTTTGGTCAGGTTGAGCGGCGTACACAATATGTATTTTCGCCCAGGAAGTATTAGTACGTCAAACGAGTGTTCGTAAAAGGAATGCCGATTTTCATTTTATTTTTTTTCAATTATTATTATTACTATCATTTTTATTTTACACCGATAATTTTCCCTCCATTACCGCCGTCGTCGTCGTCGGTTCCTTTGGGCGTATCCCCATAATAAATGGTAACCTTGCTCGCGATGCAAGGTAATCCAGGCAGGCAGGCAGCAGGACATGGGCGACGGACGTTTTACAAATAAATACGCTGTCCACCAGTACGGAACAGTACAGTTCACGTTTTTACAACAGTCGTGTAGTTAGGACAAGACAAGACAATATTGAAGAAATCATGAGCCGATTTGTCGTGAGTACACAATTTTCATTTTCGGTTATATAATACGTGTATAATAATATAGGTATAATAGACTTAGGGCTAGGATTTAAAATGCCCTTAAAAATCGCTAAAAATGATTTTGAAAAAAAAATGCAAAAACGACCTAAAAAATTCAAAAAATGCACTTAAAAAATGTCCTTAAAAATTATTTATAATAGCTTAAAAATGCCAAAAAATTATATGACTGGTGTGAGGCCACGTCGGGCGTCTTTTTTTTAATGTTCTAGGCTTCTAGCATATCGTTATGCTATGAGAGGCAAGATAAGAATTTATATAACGTATATGAATTTTGTGGATAATATATTATTTAATCTATTGTTAGCGTATAAAGTAAATCCCACGTTATAAGTTAATGATAAATTAATTTTCAATTTGAATTTTAGGCCAGAAATGATCTAAAAATCAAATATTGTCAAAAAATGCAAAAAAGAATTTCTTCTTTTAATTGAAAAACACCCAAAACGTATTAATAACAAAACGAGCATCGCACAGAAAGCTTCGGAGAACAATGTAAAGTGCATCGAAATCCCAGCCCTAATAATAGTATAACGCGTAGGAACTTATAAAACTGACGGACCAAAGAGAACGTTAAATGTAATTTGTTAAAATATTTCGATTTTACAAAACATATAATGTCAGTCAATCGATCGCGCACGTATACTTATTTTTGAAAATATCGATTTCCAACACATTTCGTATGAAGAGAAAACGTTTGATTAATAATACTTTCAAAACTTTAAAACTTCAAACTTTTTATCGGAACTCGTTATCTCTCCTCATGATTATTCTCCAGTTCTTCACGCTCTTAATCTTTCAACCGTTTCTGACCGCAGACATTTATCCAACATTTATCCTTCATTCATAACCTCCTTTCCGCCAAATCGGATTCTCCTGATATTTTAAACCGACTTAACTTAAAAGTACCCTCCCGTCCTACACGTTCTACGGCTCCCTTCTTTATTCCTCGTTCCTCCACAAATTTTCTTTATAATTCTCCCATTGTTCGCCTAACCACGACCCCTCCTTTTTATTGTAAAATGTTTATATTAAAATATATACTGTTCTTGTGTGTATTTGGGCATGTCCCGTGTTTATATTAAAATAAAAATAAAAATAAAATTATAATTGTATATGGCAGTTACCAAATTAGTGATTTCGACCTTTGACGAAACTCTTCAAATATTGAATAACATAACACGAATAAAATATAATCTTTATACATATTTGATAACACTCGTGTTTGTAACTTGAATTATATGAAATTCGTTGACGTTTTTGAGTTTTTTTTTTTATCTTTAATTACAACAATCAACATATAATATTTATATAGGAAAATTTTAAGCGATTGGTTTGACAATATCATTTTTAGAGACTATTTGGTTTATCCTTAAAAAAAATGTTTCACGTGCACGTAAACGAAAGACCCCCGACTATGACTCGCGACCGTCAGAATTAAAACCACTGCTCTGTACAATATAATATACATATTGTGCAATAATAAAATTGACATTTATTTAAGCAATAATTAAGTTCGATCAGTACGTTTTCCACCCACCATTTCGTGTGTGTCACACGCTTATTCTATTTTAAGAAGCTCGAATCCTCAGGACACGCGTGTCAGTGGCAATCACTGCAAGTTGCTTTGTCCTCGATAATCCATTTTAAAGTCATAATCATTGCGAAAATTTTACAACACCCAACACGGTGTAAATAAGTACTTTTTATTTTGATCTATGCGTTTTCAAATTTCAAAAATGGGTGATATAACATATAAAAGAGATTCCTTTTCTTGCGTACCTACCGCGCATTTGAGACTTTATACTGCACTCGAAGAGAAAAAATCAGGGCATAGGCTCAAATAAGATGAAAAATTTGGGGGGGGCTAACATTTTTTTATTCATTTTGATAAGTATAGTCGTATAAAATATTTATTTATTATTTATCGTACATCTATATATTGAAAATGTATTTAAGGATCAAGAATTATATGAAAAAAAAAAAAACATGTTGAAAGACAATTTGTATTTCAACATAGATTAATAAAACATAGGAAAATATTGTGTTTATTAGTAATTTTACAATTAATAATAATTGATTCGTATAGTATTATACAATGACACTTAATATCGTAAAGTAATATTCATTGTTACACCATAAATATTTTTATGCAAATACCTATTCAAATATCATAAATTTTTGGGCTAAAACTACTTTTGGGGGTGTTAAGCCACCCTATTCCCCCATCTATTTGCGCTAATGAATCAGGGACTGCGTTTGGTTTAATAATTCGCTTCTCAAATCTAATCCCAAATCGTCTCGGCAGGTATTTGTCTTGATGGCGTTGACGTCGTGGTGCGCGACTCTGGTTGCCGGCCAACACAACGCCGCCATCCTATCGGACGCCCGATACCTGTCCAACAACGGGCAATTCGGCGCGGCCTATTCGCAGGGTGACGGCGTGGAGTTCAAAGAGGAGGCGGACGCGGAAGGCAACCGTCGCGGCTCCTACAGTTACGTGGACCCGAACGGCCAGAGGCGTACCGTCACCTACACGGCCGGCAAGGACGGCTTCAAGGCCACCGGCGATCATTTGCCCGTCGCCCCGACACCGGTGCCAGTGCCCGCCGTTCCCGCTGTTCCGGCGGCGGCGCCGAAATCCCCGTGGCAAGACCAGTGGTGAGCTTTCCTATAATAATAATAATAATAATAATTATTATTTAATCAAAATAAACAATTATTGAAAGTGTCAGTGCGATAACAAGACAGCTCCGTTTTCAAAAACTTTTCAGGGGACAAATAAAACTTAATTTTAAAACCCACAACGATCAAATCAGTAGCGTAAATGAAGCTCCAACAAGGAGGGGGCGATTTGTAAATTATTCTTAGCCTAAAATATTTTTTCATCATTTTTTTAATAGAACGCTTATTTTCTTTGCCGTCCAAATTTTTGACAATAATCGTTCTTTCATACATTCAATTTCTTCGATCTTGTTAAATAAATCATAGAAAAATGTCATATTCATAAAATTGATAATAATATGTAGGTACAACACGTTTTTGTGCAAAAAATCTTGATTATGACAAAAGTAAATGAATTTCATAGTACATATCTATTATTATAAATTTATTTATTTATTTTATAAAAATATTGAAGAACATTTTTATAAAGATTATCCGCATTTTCGAATTTAGATTATAATATTTTACAATAATAATTCCGTTTTCAACAGCTACCTTTCAAAACTATGTAATATGTTTCGTTATATCTGATTTGAAGAAATATTACATAAATTACTTTTTATCATTTTTTCCATATATTATTATAATAATTTCGTATTTCAAGGATTTTAATGTCTCTCGATTTTTTTTTTTTTTTTTTAGCATGATTAATTTATTATACATGTGCTGCTGGATATAGAACAATAAATTATAAATAAATGTATTTAACTTTCACTACTCTGTTAGCAATGTATTTAAATCAAAAAATCTATACAATTAACGCTGATCTTGAAAAAAATATTATATAATCAATGAAAAATGAATAATTACATTTTACTTTGACGTATAAATACTATATATATATATAAATATATATTCTGTATTTGAAATATTTTAACACTTATAATATTACCTATGTACTTTAAATATTACTTTAAAAAAACCAAAAAAAAATCGTTTTTAGTTATACGCCTGAATGTTTTTTTTTTAAGTTTTTATAAAATTTGGAAGTTATTTAATTATTTTGAAATCATGTTTTTTTTAGGTCTCAACCTCCAGCAGTTCCCAACCAATGGAACCAATGGAACTCGGCACCGGTTGCGCCTAAGCACGACGACGGACAATGGAACCAATGGAGTACGGACGATCTCTCCAAATACGACGACGGTCAGTGGAACAAATGGAGTTCGGAATCGTCAAACGACGGCCAATGGAACCAATGGAACTCGATTCCGACCACGGCGTTGCCGAAACACAGCCACTGGAACCAATGGAACTCCATCCCGACCACTGCCAAGACGTGGAACCAATGGAACTCTGCGCCGACCCCGCCGCCCTCGTCGTACAGCGTCAACCAAGCATCCGGAAAATTCAACCTAAACAGATCTCCAGACGGTTTCAGCTACACGTTCAGCCAAAACTGATGCGCACCCCTATAGCTAAGCCTTGATGATTCTCTCAATCAAAAAACTATATAAATGTATCGTCATCGTATTGTTCTTCGGTCGATTTGTTTTTATATTTAATTAAAGACTAGTCAACGTAAAAAATAAAATAAAATATATATATATATATATATATATATTTAAAAATAAAAACAAAAAAATTAAAAATATTACACAGAGTTTTCATTTGATCGACCACCTCTCGCCCCTCCCTCCTCTGTCTGCAAATTATTAATGTAGTCGCAAGTAATCGATTCACACGACGGAATACAATTAATTGTATTGTCAATATTCGTAGTCTTCGGGTAGTAATCACTAGGGCTCGGAAATTATTGCACTAAAAAGATTCGAAAATTGATTGCATCATTGCAGCAAAAAATACCTTGTAATTAAGGTTATATTATCTTTTTGATTGTAAAAATATCTCAAAGTAGAATATTCGTTTTTTTATTTCTGATTAATTACGAAAACTTCGATTAGCGATGAAGTAAATAATTATTACTGTAAAATCGACACTTACGAACTAACTTTTCACTAAAATACTTTTTGAATTTTAAATTTTATTTATTTAAATTACCTACCATATGTATGCAGTAAAGTTCTCTTGGGTATTATTATTTTCTTTAATTTTTTAAAGGAAACCGTTTAAGGTCAAAACAATATTACACAACAATATTAATAAAAAAATGTGTTTTATTTTTTTTTTAATTTTGTAATTTTAATTTGTCTATAGGTAACACAAATAAATAGATTAGACAATACACTTGGAGAACATTATTCTAAATAACGGTATGGATATAACTTTATAACTTTAATAACGGTTTCCAATATTATATTGTTTATAGTATATTGTTATAAGCTTATATTGAATATAGTTAATCTTTTCTAATTTGTCATCGATCCATTAAACATTTTATATTAAATTTAAGGAACAAAATACAACCTGCCCTTCAGAAGGACATCCACCGTTGGCGTATAATACCCTCTGCTTTTTTTAGCACTGCACGTACGATACTTGGGATTTGCGCTTATACGCGTTTTTCCGGATGATTTTTTTAAGAGGACGTGTAAAAAAAATCAGAGCGCTTCTCCGGGGCACGTTCAAAGTCAACCGGTTGACCGTATAAGGTATGATTTTTAATAATTCACGTCGCACGTATTGGTTGCTGTCTGGTACTTGACGGACGAACGATGTTTTCGCGTTTGTTAAAATATTTATTTCGTATTTCTTCCATAATTTTACGACGTTTAATATAGCACCTATTATAAACAATTATTTTTAAAACACATTCGAAACACGAAAAGTGTTTTTACAGTGATGTTTATTCTTTTTAATTTTTTTTTTATTTCAACACTTTTTCGTACGAAAATACTTATTCCAAAAGTTTCGAGCAGCAAATTTTTGAAACTAGATTTGCTTCTAGAAATTCTCAATTGCTTTTTTTTGTTTTCATAATCTGGGAAAAACTACACAAAATTTGACAAAAATGACTTGGAAATTAACTTTGATTAATTTAAACTTTATGAAAATTAAGACATAGATAGATAGATAATAATATGAGAAATATTTTGACTCTAGAAAATTTTGAAAATTAAAAAAAAAAAAATTTTGACATTTTTTTCCAACACTGTTTTTTTTTTCATCAAAATTATATTTGTTTTTAGTAGAATTGTTTCTTCTTTCTTTTCTTTATTTATTGAATAGAAAAAAAGTAAAGTAAAGTAAAATAAAGATAAGTAAAATAATATAGTCAAGAAAGCCGGACATATTTTGCACCACGGATATTCTTCGCTCCTCGGATCAGATACTTTTGGTGGATGTGTTGAAAATGACGACTATTATTTTTCTTTATATTATTAATTTCCTTCATTCAGAATCGTCTTATTGAAGAAATGATTTATCGTTTGTTTAAAATTAAAATTCTATACACACCTACCAAGAGTATCTGACCGGAGAAGTGAAGTATTACATACACGTTTATGAAAGTTAACGGGACGAATAAAGTGTATAACGAATATAATAATAATAAAAATTGTTGATAGAACAAAAGTTATTGCATTTATCAAATCGGGATCTATCAAATCTGGGACAACCTGTGTGATATATTTAATATAATATAATATAAATTAATTTGTAATAGTTCATTTTAAAATTTAAAAATAAATTATTCCTTGGATATAGAGTATTTATATCGTGTAAAACATAAAATTTAAAATTTAAAACATTCTAAAAATTTCAAATAATTATTAAGTATTTATTTTAAAGAAAAAAGATTTTACATTTTTCTGCAATAGGTCTGTCTCAGTATGCATTTCAAGTTTTCTAATATTTCATTTTAAGAACGACCTAAATTCTTTTTAATGCATAATCGGTTAAACTTATGAATACATTTATTTTTTGTAATTTACTAAATAATAATACACATATTTATTACGAATTAATGAACATAATATAACCGTACAACGGTATAGACTTTAGTATAAACATATCGATGATCAATTATATACCTATTTATTCAATGTGAATTGTACAAAGAATTTAAACAATACATACCCACTAATATTTCATATCATAAACCAATAAATTAGAGTCAATATATTCAGTGAAGGGTCAAAGGCCAATACAAAGGGAACGCGTTTCATATACACACACACAAGGTAACTCTTTTCACAAAAGACACTCATTATTTTGAAATCATTAATATAGTTAATAGTATTAGTATTACAAGTTTAAGTAATGGATAGAATAAATGATTCTCATAATTTACAAAAAATATTCGTCTTCTCTTATCGTTTAAATAAAAAGCAATATTAAGATTGTCTATAGTTATTTTTAATAGTAATTATTTTTATATTTAATTTTGGTAAATCTGGGTGATTTGTATTCTAAAAAAATATGAATAAAAATGTATAATGAATAAATTATATATGTGTATTTAAAATTAGTTGAAGTGGATCATAAGCTTTACCCGTCAAAAAATATTTAAATTAATTTTAAATCCTCGTGTTTAACTGTTATAAATACCTATTGAACATAACTTTGGGTAATTATTAAAAAAATTTACAATAGTTTTAAGTCGAAATTTCCAATTAAAAATAAAAAATCAACATAACTGTATTTTATGTAATCAGAAAAAAAACAATACTCATACAGTACACACACGTTTTCTTTACGAAAAAAAATACACATTATTGTAAAAAAAGTTAAGTAAAGTAAAGTAAAGTATAGACAAGAAAGCAGTTCGCATTTCGAAATTTTAGGTAATCAATCATAATATTGTTATAAATTGTACCTACTTATCAGTTTTAATGGACAATAGCTCGAATAAAAAGCATTTTCAGTTGAGAAATATTCACAAAAATAATCAAGTTGTAATCAACAATGGATAGTACATAACGGATAACGGATATTATGTATATTCGTGTCGACAAAAGAATTTATAAAATTGTAAAGTATTACAGCAATCGCAACATAATTAATTTTCCAGAGTTATAACCTAAAATACAAGTTGCTATTAAATTAAATTGCTTTTTCACGTTAATTGCATTTATTATTGAACTTTTAAGTTTTTGTATACATGTAATCCAAAGCTTCCTCAAGCCAAAACGTTCCTTAACCAAGACTTCCATACGCCAAAATCGTTCATTCCGTGCTAGTCATGCTAAAGGGGCCACACCAAGGTGTCCTAAATCGACTAGTTAGGGGACAAAGGTTTAAGAATCATTTTACGTTAATAGTTCAAATTCAATATCAATATTGTTTCTTGTGAGTTCGAGAATAAAGCAATCAAATACATTATTCAATACGTCTATTATTTTATAAATTACATAGTTACTGAATATTTAAATGAAAATGAAATTATGATAAAAGTAAATAACTTACTATGCATATTGTACAATAATTATGTAGATATTTGTGTCACCTTGCAATAACAAATTATGATACTAATAAAAATAGTTTTAATTCATAAATACAATTTTAAATCTATTCACAGTTTAATTCTCAGTCATAATTATTGGTAATGCGTGTATAAAATAATAAATATAAGTAAAACATTTTCAAAACAACCGTATACGTATCGAAAATGAAACAAAATACATTTGTCAGTTGCCAGAGTTTTTCTTCGTTTTTCAGGGACCTACGTATTGTAGTTTAAACGGTGTTTCTGTTTTCGCAGAATACTTCATTTTATGTACTCAAAAATCAATACTAACGTTGAACTTAAAGACATACCTAGCGATTACAACGTAACAATCAATATTATTTATAATTCTAATGTATTTTCCTGTTAAATATTTAAAATTCTAAAACCAGTATTTTTATTTATTTAACAAAATCTGTATACAACTTATACTATTTTTTAAGTAGGTACAAATAAAATTCAAGTAAAATGTTTGGAATTCATTCTCATCACTCATGTTTTATAATATGTTATAAATAAATAGGTTCGTCGAAATAAAAATGCAACTGGGGATGTGTTATAAGTGCAAGATAAAATTAACAAAAATTTTCAAAGTTTAAAATAATACACTTGATTTATTAATTTCTAGAATTTCAAAATAATCTAAATAATTATATTTGTAAAAAATTTTCATTTTTATGATGATATTTATTTTTTTTCGTACAAAATACAATATAACTTTAATTAATATTAGTAATATTAATATTATATACATATAAAACCGAAAATAAATAAAAGTGGAAATCTTCGTTACAGATTTGTTTCGAAACTAATTATTCAACTGTCATGTAGTTTTTTTCAAAATTAAAGAAGATATCACAGAGTAAGTTTGAATAAATTTATTATATACATATAATTTCTTTTTTTTTATAAGAGATTTTTTAAGAAAATTTTTTTCTTTTACTTTTCTCAGTTAATAGTGAAATATAAAACTCGCCGAGTTAAGAATAAATTATTTTGTTATCATAAAAACTTCATATTTTTTGAGTAAAATTGTCTTGAATAATGTGTGAAGCCGTACTCAGAATCGTCTTATTGAAGAAATAATTTATCTTTTCTTTAAAATCCAATACGCCACACAAGAGTATCTCACTCGAGGAGCGAAGAATGCACATGGAGCAAAGTACGTCCTTTTAATTTTCAATAAAATGTATTAGTTTAGCCTTGTACTTTGCTTTAGAATACAACACGATTATTATAAATATGAGAAATATGTGTATTATGTGATTTAATGAAAGTAAATATATGAATTTTATTGAATAATATTATATCTAATTGTATATATACTGTATATGTTTTGTGACCCCAGAATTAGTGATCTTTTACCATATCAGTTATCAATTAACTGCAATACAAATGCTTGAAAATGATCGTTTACTGAGTAAATGCACTAAACATTTAGTGAAGAGATAGTAATTCGGTTTGTTATAAACATCAATCAAATCTAGCTGTCAAACAACTCACATTTTAATTAGTAGAAAAAAGTTAAGTTAAAAAGTGAATATATTTTGTATATGAATTGTGGAAAATCGATTAATCTGTAAGTAATATTATAACATAATTCAAAGTAAGACAATTATTATGATAATTAAAATATTTTTAACGGAACAATCGGTGGAAGTATATTCATGAAGATTATTTTTGTAATTCGAGATTTTAGATTTTGATCAGAGCGAAGAAGCTTATGAAATTACAATAATGTTTATTTTTTTCCTCGTTCTGTGAACACTTTCACGTATAGAAGTACTTATCAAAACCTAACCTTATTTGATCAACCACTTTTTTCAATCGAAATTCGGTTCCAAACAGTACGTTATACTTTAATAAGAGTTTGATCAAAAAAAAAAATCGTAGAAAGTACGGACAGATATTATGGTATATTTCTAGTTTACGAACACCTAAAAGGATTGGTCATGTTTTTTTCCCCATGTTGTGTATTTTTCGACACTGATTACAATCGTGTGCACTCGAATTCGTGTGCATCGATAGTTTTCTAATTATTCTTTTTTGAAAATTCAATATTTTCAATATTGCTTTCAACGCTATTCTTGTAGAGTCTAGTGGCATAAGCATAATTAGAGGAGGGCTGGAGGGGCTAAACCCCCTTAAAACTTTTCAAATCCCCCCCAGACCCCTCAAAAATGTTTTCCAAATTGCGCTAATGTCTAGTGGTCAGGTCAAAATGGACGCGGATGCGACGGTACCGAGTTTTTAAACCTTACCTGGTAAATTATATTTTTTGTACTTTTTTCCACCGTGACTGACCAGAGGTGATTCGATAAACATTAGTACTAATTATTTTATAACGAATTAATGTTGATTTACCCTACGATAATTAGAGCCGATTTGTCATTTTATTACAATGTTTATATTATTTTATAGTAATTTGAAATATTATTAATGGAATATTCATTTGATGTAAAGAAAGATACGAGAAATATCAATTTTTGTATGTGACAAAGTAATTTTTAAGTCAATATTTAAGTTCAATACGTGTATATCAGTATAATTTATGTTAGATCACACATAAATGAATTCATATTTTGTTATTTTGGTCGAATTTTGACTACCACTTGGTGATACTAGTACCCATTATTACGTAATTTATTATACAAATTTGATCGTTTACCCAAATAATAATAATGAATTGCACACGATTATTCTGTTATTAAATAACAGTTGTTAAACGTATCTGCTAAGAAACGTTTTATTAAAGAAATTAAACGATTTATCGTTTCTGTAAAATTCAACACACCCACCAAGATTATATCACCCGAGGTTATGAAGTATGTCTAACTTTTTACAGTTCAATTTTTAATAAATAAATAGTTTTCATAAAATATTCCGATATCGTTGCAATTGACTACGAACGCTATACAGTGTATTGTCGTTATGGTATAATATTATTTTATTATCAGCCACCGTACACAATCGTGAGAATTATTGAACATCATAGTGCACTGAACTTTACTTTCTTTTTTACCAAACAAATAAGCATAAAATAATGCGACTAAAACGCGCACTGAAATCAGTACCTACAAGTGTATAATCGATATTTTCCGCAATGATATTACACATGTACATTTGATTACATTATTGCAATAATTACATTTTAGGTCTAAATCTGATTTATTAGACGCCAAGACAAGGGTGCCCGCAAGGGGCGGGCTGTGAGAGGAGGGGCCATGCCTCCCACCGCTTTTTCGGTCCATAGTTGTATAGGATATATATTTTGTACAAATATTTTTAAAAGCTATCACTTTTCAATTAATAAATTCATTGTTTTTACTTGCCTAAATTACTAAATTGTTTTTAAAAAAAAAAGAAAAAAAGCCGGACATACTTCACACGATGGGTGTGATTCTCTTGACGGGTGTATTGAATTTTTAAGAAACGATAAATCATTTCTTTAATAAAAAGATTTTGAACAAAGAAAGTTAATAATATAAAAAAATAAATGAGAAAAGAAAATGTTAGAAAAATGTCCAACATTTTTTTTTCACATTTCCAAAATTTTCTTGCGTCAAAATCTTTCTCATATTATTTTCTATCTATGTTTAAATTTTCATATAGTTCGGATCAAAAAATGATGGTTTCCCAGTCGTGTTTTTAAAATTTT
>JAIPRM010011609.1:0-12758 GCA_025469315.1 Stegophylla sp. TES_Ste_2020
GAAATTCAAAAAATGACCTCTCTAAAGTACAATCTAGAGGCGAATCCGGTTTCAAAAAGTTATTGATCGAAACTTTTGGACAAGTATTTCTATACGAAAAAGTGTTAACAGAAAAAATAAAAATAAACATCATTGTAAAAACACTAGCTTCTTCACTTTGTTCAGAATCTAAAATATGATTTCCTCTAATTTTGATGCGTGATATCGTTTGAAAATTTTGATTTAACTTAAAAATTTGTAATTTTTGGTAGATGGTAAATAAATTTGTTCTATTTTAATTTTAATGTACCGTTTTACTTTGGTGGTTAACTTGTTATTACAGTGGTTTAGCAGTCCAACAGTTAGTCATCTGTAATTTATGTAGTTCATAATGATATAAAGTGGTTGATTTAAATTTTTTAATAACCCTCCCCGAAAAAAAATCCTGTGTGCGCCACAGGATGAGAACTTATAGAAGCCGCATGTTATTTTTAATGTCTTTTGTTCTCAGCTAAGTGAGCTGGATATCTGTTTCTTGACACAGTGAGTCCATATTTGTGGTTTTTTTGTTTGCATTTTTTTGTTAATTTGTTTAAAAATTCCGTATTGTTGATTTTTTCTATATAATATTAATGCATTTTTTCACAAAAAATAAAACAGAAGACATAAAACCTACGGGTATGATTTTCTTCCCTTATTGTTTTAGAATAAAATGCATAAAAAATTATAATTTTTTAAATTTATAAAGTTTTTTCCGTTTAATAAATATTTATTCGGACAATCGTTATCGTTTAGATTTTGCAAATATAATATAATATTTAATTGCTCAATGTAACACACTTGCTTTATACGAATATAAAACATTTATTCTTTTATTTATGATTATTGCTGGCCAGAACGAAAGTTTTTTCATTTTTTCATTTTAATATTTATTTATTTATTTATGCATATTTTTGACTAATTTTTTTTCCTTTTTTTTGTCAATTTCACCTCCCTATGATTTATCATCGATGGCTATCAATAGAATTTGGAAATTATAGGAGCTAAAAGTGACAAAATATGCACAAAAATAAAACTGACTAAGTATGTAAAATATGCATTTAAATTTTTAAACCGTCTTAAACACTCGGATTTCTAGATCGGTCTCTAATAAATAATTGAAATGATTAATGCAACTTCCCATAACTTCCGAAACATGGTTATAAGCAAAACAGTGGTCATGAGCATTGTTGATTGATGGTGTACCTTTTAAATAGGTAATAATACAAAAGGAAAACCCTGGATAAATAATTGCTTTAATTATAACTCTCGTTTCGTGAAAAAAACAAAAGAAAAAAAAACACGTGTACAGTAATCATAAGGGTTAGAAAATTGTATCTCTATAAACCCATTGTAAAAAGCACTTTAAATAAAACAAAAAGGACTACAAATCAGAAAAAACACCAAATTATTTTCAAAAATTCACAAAAAAATAATATTAGGTGTAAGTATTCATTAGTTTTTTCTTTGATATGTGATTATATCTAATATGTTATTTTATAATACGGTTACAGTTAATTGAATAGCTTAAATTATAATTAAATATACAAATGTCTAGTCATACTTCGCACCATGGGTATTTTTCACTTCTCGGGTGGGATATTATTATTTTGAAGAAACCATAAATCATTTCTTTAACAAACGATTTTGAGTGGATCTTCAGTTATTTATAGACAACAAAAATTATTAGTTTTATATTGAGTATGTTTTTATGTACTTAGGTTCCGTTCGAAATTCGTTTATAATTAGATACTGCGACAGTTTCAAGATGATATTATGATTAAAAATGTCTATTGAGTCATTTGTATCATAATTATTATAAAATTCAAACGATTATTTCAACTTTCATTACACTAAAATTATTTTAAAAATAATGATAACAATAACAATTGAGAATTATTTAAATACTATGCGTTTGAGGATTTTGACTGAAAACCATAATTTTATCAAACCTAATCATAATTTTATGTAAATATGATAAGTATCATATTTATCACAATACAGTGCATGTTTAATTGTTTTAATTCGAGAGCCCTGTATATAAGTATCGAAAATAATAATTATTCGTTTTTATTTGAATGAGGAAAATTGAATCGCTTATTTCAGAAAACCCCTAAATGCACTTTTTCACTTTTTGAGATAATCAATAAAAACTTTGCATGGATTTAAAACAATTTTTTAAAACTCCCAAAAATTACCAAAAGTACTTGACTACTTACTCTTTCAGATATTAGTGTAATTTCAGCTGAATAACTTACTAAGGAAGTGGGAAAAAATATTTTTGAATTTGCACATATAAAATTTTATTTTTGGAATTTGGAAGGTTTCTGAAATAAACGATTCAATTATGCCACAATGATGTATTTAATATTATAACCTTTCCCGATCGACCGAATACGTCCTTGTGCCCACTTCAACTTCTCTTGTCGTCGATCTAGCACTGTCGTGAAAAAAATACTTCCCCTCGGCCTCTCCTTAAAAAAATATCTCAAAACAGATTTTAACTCGATAATTTGTATTGTTTCAACGGTGGTCGTGAGTGTACGAGACAAACTATATCGGTATCACGTGAAAATATAAGGGATAGATTTTCGAATATTTTGAACCCTCTAACACCTCAAACTTTGAGCAATTCGAACTGATCAAAATTCGAGAAAAAGTTAGTTCAAATTCGTAGTCGAACATCTCAAACAGTTGGAATAGTAGACAATACATTTTTATTTTTTAAAAATGGTTTTTTTTTTTAAATTTTTGCTTCAATTCTTTAATTCACTTCAATGTTTTCAGCTTATTACTTGTTCTCAAAATGTTAATCTAAAAACTTTAACCGTTTAACAATGTAACTTTCAAGCTCTAATTGATAACCTTCATTCGGTTTTTTTTTTTACAATTTATTGTAGAATTTTCAAAATATGTTTTTATTTTTTTTAAGTTCAAAAAATATTCGAATAAGATTCAAATTCGAGTTTCGAGCCGTCTGAGGGGGAAAAAATAGTAATTTTGTGTTCGAGTTTTAATTCGAGTTCAAAAAAAAAAATAAAACACTACGCTTGTGCATGATACGGATGTGTAATGAAAACCCAAATATTAATCATTGCAAATCATTGCAAGTAAGGTAAAAAAAGGAAAAATAGTAATGATAAATCCCGACGGAGAGCGACGGTGGAAGATTGCGTGGGTACACGACCACGGTACGGCGAATAATTTATATTTTCTGAATAATCGGAAAAAATTAGGACGTGAAATTAAAAATCAGTGATATACCGCGGCAGTAAAAAAAAAACCCTTCGCTCAGCTGCGCGCGGAAAAATGACGCGAGTATAACGTGTAAAATATTTAAAAATTAACATAAACATAAAAAAAAATATATTTACGCGCTAAAAAGTTAGATTACCAAGGACCTCGGACTAATTCACCGAGCATTTATTTTGGTCTGACAGAACGTCGAGAAACGCAATAATCATCGCGAGTATTTATTGGTGTTTGGAACGCGATTTGAAAAACAAATATTTAAATGCCAAGAAGAAAAAAAAAAAAACACCTCGACATACTTCGCACCATGAGTATTCTTCGCTCCTTTGGGTGGGATCGTATCGCATTTCAAAGAAACGATAAATCATTCCTTGGCCTTGGCATTGATTTCAGGGTGGGCAAACATTAAATATAAAATATAATGTAAATCACTCAAATTTAAATTACACCCTTTGTTAAATTTTTTTCATTTCACTTTAGGAAATTCTTTTTAGACTCATCAGATTATGAAAAAAAAAAAAAAAAATAAAATACAATGATAATAACTTAAATACTAGAAAATATAACTATATACTAATATGTTTTGTAATAAAGATTTTTATTAAAAAAAAAAAAACACTTGAATTATGTTGAGTCTAAATAAAAACTTTTTCTGTAATAAATAATTTAATAAAAAAATGGAATACAACTACAATAAACAAACGATGCAATTATAAAAAAATTAATTACAATATTTTTTCTTTTAATATACCTATAGGTAGGTCCAAAAATGTATAACGATCTATACAGTATACTAATGCGTAATATAGGAAGCATTACACTTTAAACCCAGTGATTCTTTTAAGATTTTAAAGAAAACAATTTCAATTTGTCTATTAAAAGAAATAAGTATAAAAATTCTAAATTAAAAATTTATCAAATAATAATTATGATAATATTATACTTCATGTTTATGTGTAAATATCATATTTTAATGTTTTTGTGATTAACTTTCAATTATATTTAAATTTTAAAAAAGAAATATTTTCTGAAACATAAATTATGTTTAATAATCGGAATTACATTTTGATAATAGTAAGATAAAATATTACAAATATTTATTTATTATTGAAATAATGAAATAACGGGTTTTGTCGTTAATTGTTTTAAGATGGGCAAAATTTGGGGGTGCAACTGCCGCCTCGTGCACCCCTCAGTTGCCACCTATGCCTTCGATAAAACGATACTGAGCGGAACTTTTATTCTATTCGAGATAATTTCGCTTAAAAATGATAAAGTTTATTATTATAACGAAAACGAATATTTTTTTACCTCGGTCAGTTTTTTATTCCTCTGTTAAACGAGAAAAGAGGAAAAAACATATTTGTCGAGGAAAAAAAAAGTTTTCTTTCACCAAAATATTTTTCCATGTTGTAGTCTATCCGTATATTTTAAATTTACATAGAGTTTGAATGAAAAAAAAAAAGTTTTATATAGTTTTTCTTAAATTTTTGCAGGAGCTGTTGAGAATTTCGAGAAATAACCGCCTTTAAGTACCTAAATGAGCAAAATTATGATTCAAAAAGTTGCTCGTCTTTCGGACGAATATTTCCAAAGAAAACGTGTACACATAAAAAAAAAAAAAAAAAAAACATAATTTTAAAACACTAACTCCTTTGCTCCACTTAGAAACCGAAATTCATAACAGTACTAATACTAAATAGCATATTACAGTGTTACGTTTCTTCCTTGTAATGAATAAAACGTCAATAGTCTAATTTTATGTCCGTATTTATTGCGGAACTTATACTAAACGGAAAATGCATTTTCACCATCCAATTAATGTAAATAACATGTTCTCCGTTTCACGGGAAATGGAACCTTTTAAAGACGGATTACGTTTTGTGTTTTGCGTATTTGGAAATGAAACTTCATCCATTCGCGGGGCGAGAACAAAAGTGTTCTATGTCTGAATTTCCGAATAATCTGTTATTTGATAATAATTCGAATTATATTTTATGAATGGTCTTCATCTGTTAAGCTTACAAGAGTTGTCTTGTAACAAATATCAAAAACAATATAGTTCTATGCATTGTAAAAACTCACACAACTTTTAGTTTTAGTACCAGTCGATAGAATTTTATTTTTTACTCTTAAAAATTAATATAGTAAATTCAAAAAAAGAGTCTATTTGTTAGAATTTAAAATTTTGTTAGAACGAAACAGTCGTTGTTATTATATTCACACACGACATCCACTCCATTTGTTTAATTTACTAATGATCTACTCAGTTTATCTTACGTTTTACATTCCGAGTGGGGTGAAGAAGCTAGTGTTTTAACAATGATGTTTATTTAGTTTTTCATATAGAAATCCTTGTCCATAAGTTTCGACCAGCAAATTTATGAATTAGAATTTTTCAAAATTTTCAATAGTTTGTTCAAAGTTTTGGAAAAACTACTCGAATGTTGACGAAAATGCATTTAAAGTTTAAAATTATGTATAGTTTCTTTAAAATTTAACATGCCTACAAATTCCACCCAAGGATCGGACAAAACCCATGGTGAAAAATATGGCTAATAAATTTATTTATCTACATTTTATTGTATTTCAATATCACGCAAGTGTGGCAAGCGATTGCGTTAAAAAAAATATATCATATTTTTCAGTCAATTAATAATTTTATATCATTTTGTGTAGTGAGGTTGATATGACAGGGGTTGCTCGAGCACCCATAACCCCCCTCTAAATCCATGCCTGACACATGTTATCACTGACACGTTAAATGCAATGATAACGTAAATAGTACAATAAAATGAAACAAGATAACAGCCTAATAATAGTTTGAATATTATGATAAACACTAAATTTGTGTAAAACTACCGACGGTGCACTGATTTGATGCCGAATGGGTAAACAAGGGATAACCACATTATAGTTCTCACAATAAATAATCATTTTAGCCTATAATGGTATCACTTCAGTGACGTTCTACACTGTGATTCAGGACAAAAATATTCTATCTGCATCAAATTATTATATTATTATATCAAACTCTTATATTCTAACCCATAATTATAATACAATGATTTGAAATTAATATTGTTACTTCTGTATTCTATTTCTGCATTTATTCTGTACTTATGATTTATATTACTGTATTTGTATTATTTTGATCTCCAAAGAATAAACTGAAAAAAAAAAACACAAAAACGCTCTCCTGAATAATATATAAATCAGACGCAGAACACTTTGGTTTTCATTCCATGCATTGTCTGTTCAATATCGTTACACGATTTTTGTATTAATTTCATTAAATTTATTAACCTGCTCAAGAGCAGAGTTATGTTAAGCTAGTTATTTTCCTTATTACATTGAATACTGTAATAAAGGGAAGGGGAAATGATTAAAAATGTGTTGGAAAAGAATTTAGAAAAATAATTTTTTTCACATTTTAAAAACGTTCTTGAGCCAAAATATTTCTCGCTTTATTTTCCACCTATATATAAATTTTCATAAAGTTTGGATTGAAAAAAGATAGATTTTCGAGTCTTTTTTGTCAAATTTTCTGAAATTTTTCCCAAATTTTGAGAAAACTCTTGATAATTTCGAAAAGCGACCTCTCAAAAGTGCCGACTAGAGATGAATTGTGATTAAAAATTTTCTGGTCGAAACTTTTGGAAAAGTATTTCAGTACAAAAAAGGTTTTACAGAAAAAAAAAAAGAAAATAGGAAAAGAGAAAAATCATTGTAAGAACAATAGCTTCTTCGCTTCGCTCAAAATCTAAAAAGTTAATGATCGTGTACATTTTTTGTATGATATAAAAAATAAATTTTAAATACAAATTTACGTTGTGCAAAATTTTCGCCGAAAACATTACTTTCATTTCAAATGAAATTTTGGCAATATATTTCAGTTGTCATGATGTTATGCAACTATATGCTGTTTATACCTAATAAAATTACGTTTATTTGCGCGGGACAAAAATATAATTTTACACGGTTTAGTATTGCCTAAAAACAACCAAGTTCTGTTTATTCGAAAAAATACTTTTTAATAGATTTTTGTGTAAAAATAAAATAAATTTAAGTTACTAAGTTTCCATCTTAATTTGCCTCCGAGAGGCTAGAAATGAAATGGTCCCAAAGAGGTACAATAAAAATAATTATTTTTCTTTTATTATTCAAACGAAATAAAAAAACTTTTCAATGTGAATTATTGTCTGAGAGAGAAAAAGTTCTATGTGCCTAATGATGTTAAAATATTATACTGAAAACGAAGAGATTCTATAAAATGAGAAAAAACGGCGCGTAAAAATGTAAAATAAAATTACTCATAATATAATTAATATTATTATGTTTGTGATGAGCTGAAATCCTGCGGCAAGTCGCTGAAAAAGTTATTGTTTTTAGAGACTATAATATTTTGTAGAGAAATATACGCGGTACGCGATAAAATGCATTAACGAACGAACGAAGAAATGATAAAAAAAACAATGATTTTGATTCGTTTTGTGTACAGTTTCATATTTTTTATTTATTTATTTTTTTTTTTCAACAGACAATTCGTTTTAAAAAATTGAATCGTCGATTTCTATTTGGTCGGTATAGTTTTGTTTAAGTTTTGTGATTACAGTGTTGTATTTTGACTTTTGTATAGAAATTATATTTTAAAAAGTCCATTTAAATTTTAAACTTGGCTTATAATTTGTTGATTGAATTGTATAATTTATAAATTATCAAACGGTACATTCGTTGCGTTAGGGTTCAGCACGTGTAACTCAAAATTCTACAAAATTTTGCTGATCTCCAATTTTGATTTTTGATAATTTCAAGAAAAATTATCTTGTTTTGTTCTACACATATTCATAATAGTGCATTCGGTCAAAAATTGTAATTTTATCTAATTAGCATTTATTAATTATATAATATTGAATAAACGTGAGTTAAGAAAATTATATATTTCTGATAACTTTTCATTTTTTTTTTTTTTTTAACTATGTTTATACTATGAACTATTATGTATTTTGTCTACTGTGCTATGTGAGAAATAATTTCTATAAAATGTTTCTCTGATGTAAGTAAATAAATTTACTGTATTTCCTACTGTATGTGTAAACCAAATTTTTATTTTCGTCACAATTAAATATTTCATGGCACTTTCATGAAATGTTAGAACCCTAAATAATTTATTTGCATTCAGTTATCTCCATTATGAAAACTAATTACATACAATTCTCTTGGAATCAAAAAAAAGAAAAAAGCATATAGACAAGAGAGCCGTAAATACTTCATAACACGGATATGCTTCGCTCCTCGGGTCAGATACTTTTGGTGGGCGTGTATAATTTTAGAAAACGATAAATCATTTCTTGAATAAGAAGATTATGAACGAAGGAAGTTAATAATATAAAGAGAAATATAATAGTCATCATTTTCAACACATTCACCAAGTGTATCTGATCAAGTATATTCTGCTTTCTTGCTTATACATTACTTTACTTATTTTTATCTAAAAAATAAAGAAAAGGAAAATAAATAATGAGTAAAATAGTTATGAAAAATGTCCATTTTTTTTCACGTTTTAAATTTTTTTTTGCGTCAAAATACTTTTCATATTATTGCCTACCTATTTTTATATTTTCATAGAGTTTCAATCAAAAAATGACGGTTTCCAAAGGTTTTTTTGTCAAATATTTAGTTTAATCCAAAAAAAATATGAGAAATTTCCGAAATTTTCAAAATGCCGTACTTAACTCAAAACATGTTGAAATTTTTATAACATGTTCTCGTAGCTATTTTTAGTAGTTGGTGAAAATGTCAAGTCCCTAGCTGCATTATTTTAGAAGTTACGTCAAAAGGTAATTTTCAATTTTACGAAAATTTCGGTAATTGCGTATTTTGCCGTTTTTTGTCATTTTTTCGACAGTTTTTCCCCGTTTTCGGAAAAAGCATTGAGAAAATGGAAAAATGACCTCTTTAAAGTACCACCTGGGTACAATTATGGTTCTATAGAAATACTGATCAAAACTTTCGGATAAGTATTTCTCTATACGAAAAAGTGTTTATAGAAAGAGAAAAAAAAAATAAAGAAATAAAATAAACATCCTTGTAAAAACATAAGCTTCTTCACTTCGTAAATAATCTAAAAAAAAAAAAAATTGTAGAATTGAGAAATTAAAAAAATGATCTCTCTAAAGTACCAACAAGAGACGAATTCGGTTTCAAAAAATTGCTGATCGAGACTTTTGGACGAGTATATTTATACGAATAAGTGTCTACACAAAATAATAATAATAATAATAAGATAAATAAAAAGAGAAAAAAGAAAGAAAAAATAAATAAAAATAAGTAGTAGAACAAAAACGTCATTGTACAATCGTGATTGTAGTATAGTTTTCCCAAACCGTTTTTCCCAATCAGTTTTTTGCAATCTAATTTCTCCAATTTCAATATTTACCATAAAAACATTCTTCCAATGCATATTTTTACGAATTTATTATTTCCTGAAAAAAAAAAAAAAATTGCCATAATTTAAAATTTTATCTATTATTTTTTTATACTATTCATTAAATTATTTATACGACGAGTTTATTGATAGTAATTATATTACTCCTCCATACCTCACATTCATTGGTCATAATTTAAAATTTTAATTATTTTATTTAACAATAAATAATTAATTTTTTATATTTTATAAGATATATTGATAGATTTGGTATTGTTAAAAATAACTTTTAGGAAAATCGGTACTAAAAAAAAATAACTTTTGGGAAAAATGATATTGAGAAAGAGAACTTTTGGGAAATAAAAAAAATGTGAAAAACAAAATATTGGGTATAGTGTCTCCCTACTCCGATCGTAGTTTGTTGCCACGTCGTACGATTCGTGTAGGCAATAATAATAATAATAATAATAATATTGTTTGCTAATAATATTTGTCGCGCAGTAGTCGTTATCGCACTGCGTCACGTTAACAACAATACAATATTGTTATGGGAAATAATATTATTATTATTATTATTGTAGTAGTCGCCGGACATTCGGTGAAACGCATATAATATATTATTATGAAAACGTTGAAATCATTCGCCAACGTCGTGTTTACACAATATCGCAAATTGATATCACGTAAAAGCGATTTTTACGCTTTTATGCGCGTAATAAAATACGTGTGTCACGACCATTATTATTAATTAAAACGTCGCGGCGGCGGCGGCGACGTGTCGCGTGTTGGCGATTGATCGGAAACGAAGACGCGTTTTACACCGGGTTAATCATATATTATTATTTGTAAGTATATATTAAAAAAGCGTGTTTTCCGCATCTCAGGGTGTTTCCCACCCGCACCTTGGGTGGGATATTCTTGGCAGGTATGTTGAATTAAAAAAAAAAAAAAAAAAACGATGAAATATCGGGCGTCTCCGGTTTAGGTTAGGTTAGGTAAATCTTAGGATTTTACAATACAGTTTATTCCTCCCCCCCCCCTGTTTGAAATAGATTTCAGTTCTAGATGGAAATTTAGAGAGTCGTTTTTTGAAATTCGCATTATTTTAAATGTTTGACACTGCATAAAATGTTCATCATATAATTTACCAACCAATTAATTTGTTGAATATTACCATTATGGTAACCGTGGTAACAATATATGTTAATTTTTAACGTTGGTAACCACCGTAAAGATAGCTCCACTCAAAATAGTTTAAATAAATAATTATCGTCGTTATACTGGTGGGTGGTATCTCCAGTACGGAAAAGAGTTGAGTTCAGATAAGTAGCAAAAATAATATCTAGATAAATATTATATTACTAGCTATATTATATTATACACCCATCTAGATAAATACGATGATAGACTGTTAAATATGTAGATATAACTTTTTTATTTAGATTTCTACTTTGTAATAGTTACCTAATTTTATTTATTATTTTTTTTTTTTTACTAATAATCGAGTAATGTGGTTAAGGGAGGCATAATGAGGAAGGTTTATTTTATGTGCCATAAACATATTAGAGATAAATATAAAATGCATACATTTTATAACAGGGGTGGCCAACCTTTTTTAGGTATAGTGACAAAATTTTGCAATCGAGAATATTAAAACAATTTGCGTGCCTCGCCTCCCAAAAATAAAAAAAAATATGATAATTTTTATATACATTTTGGGTGTAAAAAACAAAAAAAAACCGGACATACTTTGCATCATGGGTATTCATTACTACTTAGGTGGGTGTATTTAATTTTAAAAGACACGATAAAACAAATTATTAATACATTCCGCATTTTTTTACTATAGAGCTACCTACGTAAAACATTTGTTTTCACTTGTTCATTGTATCGGAGTTAAGTTTTACCGAGCGCGAGTACTGACGGATTAATATAAGTAACTATAAATTCCGAGAACAATGAAAAGCATTCTGTGATCTCTCTCTTTCTCCTCTCTCTCTCTCTATATATATATTTTTGTTAATCCAATACATAACCATTAGTCAGTGGTGAGTTGGAGATCATCCCTAGGGTCTAAGAAGATTTTTTTTTTTTTTTTGGTATTACAACCGAAGCCGAGAAGCTATACAATGGCGTTTTTTTTCTTTTCTGAAAAAAAAAAAAAAAAAAAACTTTTTCACGAAGTAAAAACTCGTACAAAAGTTTCTTTGACCTTTGACTCTCGAGAATCACGTTCAATTGATTCTTTTAAGAGTACGTTTTTCATTTATTTTCGACTGTTTAAAAAAAAAAAAAAAACAACAACAACAACCGACGGTTTTGATCGAAAACTTTTTCTTTTTTTTTTTTTTAATTGCTTAGTCTCCAGAATTAATATGACGTGTGCCGAAAAATCGAGATTTTCGTTCGTACCGACATAAGTGTAATATGGAACGAAAATAAAAGATTTCCATTAAAAAAGAAAAAAAAATACCACTTCTCAGATAATTATAGAATTTGAATCGCATTTATTTATTTATATGATTGAAATGAATTACGAAAAAACTATGTTGAGTTATATATATATAAAAGCATTTTCAAGTGAAATAATGATATTTTTCAAGATTTTAAACATTTCAATTAAAATTTCTAAAATTTCGTTCCAAATTTTCCAAATACAAAATATTTTCTGCACGTTTTCGTGTCCAAACGAAATATTGTTTGTTTAGGCGAATGATTTTTTACAAGCGTTTTTGAATTTACAATCACCGCTCGAATATGATTTGAACACTACAGTCTTTTTTTGTTTTTTTGGATTCTGAACGAAGTGAAGAAGCTTATGATTTTACAATGATGTTTATTTATTTATTTTTTTATTTTTTTTTCTTTTTCTGTAAACACTTTTTTGTATAGAAATACTTGTCCGAAAGTTTCGATCAGTACCTCTATAGAACCGGAATCACACCCAGATGGTACTTTCGAGACGTCATTTTTCCAATTTCTCAATACTTTTTCCAAGCGCGGTGAAAATATGTCGAAAAATTAACGAAAAACGGCAAAATATGCAGTTACCGGCATTTTC
>JAIPRM010011610.1:0-12755 GCA_025469315.1 Stegophylla sp. TES_Ste_2020
TATGTATAAAACACGGACCATCTTTCAGCACTTCGTAAAGCAACCTCTATATGAATAAAAAATAAAAAGTTTTATATGTTTGTACGGGCTAATTTTTGAAACGGATTAATCGATCTTAGCGATATATAGACGGGATGGTAAAGTACTTTGGTAACCATGACAATACTTTGATCTAAATAAATAAAAATGTAGTTTATTCTGTTTATATGGGAATATATATATATATATAAACAAACATTTTTTTTCGGGCAACGAAGTGCACGGGTACAGCTAGACCTTCACTGCCCGAGTTTTCCGGGACAAGAGCCAAAGACCCCGTACGGTATAAGAATGCGGTATAAGAATGCGATATAAGAACTTTATTTATATATAATATATATATTTTAATTAAATGTTATATTTTAATAATATATTATTTTTAAATAATTTTAATTTAAACATAGATAGATAATAATATGGAAAATATTTTGATAAAAAAAAATTTTGAAGATATGTAAAAAAAAATTTGGGAATTTTTCTAACACTTTTTTTCTCATCAAAATGTTTTCTATTTCCTCTTCACAGTTAATTGTGTGATATTAACCTGGCTGAGTAAATAATATTAAATAAAAACACAGAATCCTATACTATTATTATTATTTTTTTTTTCATGAATCGCACACTGCACAGATGTATAAAAATATTAATGATCAATCGTAAAAACTGACTAATGAAAACCCCAAATCATTGCACCGATAAAAAATCCTTGTAAATATGATTTTCAATACCTAAAATCTAAATACAAAGGATTTAAAATCATGACGAGCTCTGCATACACTATTATATTAAGGCCGGTTTCACACGAGACCCACTCATATACTCGTGTAATATGTACATTCAAAGCACCATTAAGTGCAATTTTATACATATTTACAAATATTCAATAACCAATTATCAACCCGAAATGTCTCCATATTGCACAACAAGTCAAGAGTTGATATTGATTTAAAAAATGAACGCTAAGCATGAAGGGTACGATACTTGCTTGCAAAGCAAGCGGGTGGAGTTTGGCGAATTTTTAAACCCACCTGTCTATGACACCAGAATATGATTAGACAGAAAATTCTAAGCCTCATTAGGGTGAAAGGAGTTGTTGTTAGATTCTAATAATATTCCATTATCGCGGTGATTACTACTTTGAAAATGTCGTACTACGCAGAATATGTATTTATGTACAACCCATATGTGGTCGAATTTATTTGGAAAAAAGATTCTATTTTTCGTAATTTGTACACAAACTAGTTATGGCCATAATATAAACTTCTCGTTTTTTCTGCCTAAATAAACCTATTTGGTTCTTCCTTATGTCATCTTAAGAACTACTTTGAATTTTTCCATTTTCATTTAATTTGATCTTTAAACCTAGATTTATACTAATTTTATCAAAATTAGTGAAATTTCTTAAAAAATATAAGTGGATTATAAATTATTAGAAAAATAAATGCAAAATGTAGAAAAGTCAATTTAATTTATGCCAGGAATACATACTCACGAATTCAAATCAGTTTTTAGAGTATTTTACAATTTCCACTATTCTTATTAATTAATAAATGGTCAACCACTCAGTAATTACTGTAATTGGCATTTTGATCTATTTATGGGAATCCCTGGGTTTTGAGATATTTATAAAATTAACTTTTTTCCAATAATAGGTACATTTACAATTATTTTTTATATGCGCCTAAATGTGTAATTTTATGTAAAACTAATGAATTCTGTTAAAATACTAACTTTCAATGGTTTTAAAAAAAAAGTTGACTTACGATTTTCGAGACTTTTTTAAGACAGTTGGTTAAACATATGAAGTATGTTTTTATTAAATTTTCAGCTCTTAATATCCGTACATTAAAATTGTATGAATTAAAAACATACAAAAAATGAGAAATTTCCAATTTTTTCAAATTTTTATACTTATCTCAAAATTTGGTCAAATGTTTTCGAAATTTTTATGAGGTATGCGTGTAACCATTTTTAGTAGTTAGTGAAAGATTTAAGTCTTTATTTCTATTATTTTGAAAGTTATTAACAAAATATATTAAATAAATACTAAATAATTAAAAATTAAAATTGATTTCATGATAATTATTTCGGTATTTCCAAAATATTTGTCAGTACTTTTTCCGAAGTTTTTTCAATCAAAACCTTATAAAACTTTCAATTTTTCGTCCATAAAAAATTTTATTGCACTAAAATATTCGCCTTGTATCTATGTACCAAGTTTGGTAAAGATATATATGTATATATATATATAAAGATATATATGCGTTTAATTGTGTAATTTTAAGTAAAACTAATTAATTCTGTCAAAATGCCAAATTTAAACAGTTATAAAACAAAAACTTGACCAACGATTTTCGAGATTTTTTCAGTACCTTTAGAAATACTTACAAATATGTTTGTATTAAATTTTTAGCTTAAGAGCTAAAAATTAATATTAAGTTATTCATAATAATGTTATATTAATGTTAATATTAAAATATTCATACATATAAAATTTTATGAATTAAAAACTAATAAAAAAACGAGAAATTTCTGAAATTTTCAAAATACTGTACTTACCTCAAAATTGGTCGAATTTTTTTTTAAAAACCGTATGAAGTATGTACATGATTATTTTTAGTAGTTGGTGAAAGTTTCAACTTTCTAACTTATTTATTTTGGAAATTATGTTAAAAAAATAAAATCGAATTTACGAAAATTCTGGTTACGACGTTTTTTACCGTATTTTGTCAATTTTTGGATAGTCATGGCGTGCCTTCAGAAAAAGTATTGAGAAATTTGAAAAATTACCTGCCTAAAGTACCAACTAGACGAAATTTCTATCTATAAGGTTACTTATCGAAACTATTGGACCAGTATTTCTACCCGAAATCGTGATTATTTACATACAGAAAAAATACACACAGATTTGTAAAATCCAATCTAAAAATTTAGTTTCTTATTACCTCCATCAGGTGCGGATTTAGAGGAGGGCTTTGGGTGCTCGGGCACCCCCTGTCACATTAACCAAAATTCAATTAACAGAACAAGTACATATTGTGTGGTTAGGTTAGGTTAGAGTTTAGCAGTTTAGTAAAGTTAACATTTTGACGGAATTCTTTAGGTTTACCTAAAGTTGCACACTTTAACGTACATAATAGAAAATTGGTTCAACTGATTTTTATGAAACTTGGTACTTAGATAGAGAATTATATTGTATTTTGGTGCGATAAAATTTTTTACGTGCGAATAATTAAACATTTGACAAGGATTTAATTGAAAAAAAAATGGAGGAAATATGGACAAATTTTATGGTGTATTTCTAGTTTACAAATACCCCAAAATGTTGATAATGTTTTCTCGACATATTATGGTTATACATGTACTTTTTGCCGCTGAATATATTGGTGTAAACTAATATTCATGCACACCGACAGTTTTCTAATTATTTCATTTTGAAAATGCAATATTTTTGGGTTTTAAATTAAATAATTACAATTTCAACGGCTTAAAACGCTGTTCTTGTTGACCTTCTAGTTGACCTCCATAGTTTTGAATTGAATTTGTTTACATCCGTCAGAAATATTACAAAACATAATATATCCTATTCTAATTAATGGTGTAGGTCACTCAATATAATGACACAATTAATTAATTTACTGAAATATTTTTTTTTTCTTATTTAACAAAAAGAATTAAATTATTATGTTGATATTATTACATAAAATTTTTACACATTTTTTAATTGTTCTTCTAATTAATTTTTAACCTACACTACAACTTTTAGGGAATCGTTTTCATTATTCCGTTTACAGTTTCGTCATTAATAACTGACAATAAAATTACATCTGTATTATTATAATATTTGCGTCACTTGCAAAACAAAATATCGAAAATCCATAAAATTCATCGATATATTTTGCAATAGTCCTTATATGGAATATTCTTTCATTTCGAAACATTCTCAAATATGCAAAAATCAAATTCACCATTAATTTATATGATTCACAATTTGTAAAGATTTCAAACCCTCCTCTGACAGTCTTTTTTTTTTATAAGTTTAAACTCGAAAAAATAATGTGCGAAAAAATATCATTCCGACCTCTAATCATAATATTTACCTGATACCTATACACGAGCATCATGTTATATTCTTTGCCCAATATTAGTCTGCTTTTCGACTGTTATTTGCGACCCGGGCCGGCAATACAAAAACAGATTACATGAATGTCGGATGGCAAGTCCAACCGTATAAGCAACCGTACAAATCATTATTTTAATCTACGCTGTTACTTTCTAAAGACGCGTATCATTCGTAGATTAGGAGTCTGTGGCTCAAGTTCCATAGAATAAAATAATAACTGTGCATATCGTACAACCCGAGGTGCCTATTTGTATAGTGAATTTAATTTCAATGTGACTCTCTGGGTCATCACCATCAGCTATTCATAACTAATAAACAATCAGACGAAATGTCTTATATTCCTATACGTGTGTCTGCGTGTAATACGGCGTCCATTGACGACCGACTCGACTCGCGGCTGTACTAATTTTTGTTGGCATTATACGAATATTGTTACAGATGTTACCGTCATGGGCGTTCTCACAGGGGGCCAGGGGGGATATGGGGGATAGATCCCCTCCTAAGATGAAATTTTAGATTCTGAACAAAGCGAAAAAGCTTATAATTTTACAATGATGTTTATTTTTTATTTTATTTTTCTCTATCTATAAACACTTTTTCGTAAAGAAATACTTGTCCAAAAATTTCGGTCAGTAAATAGATCTAAAATCATACTCAAATAGTGCTTTATATGATGATTTTTAAAATTTCTCAATAATTTTTCCAAAATTGTTGAAAACTGTCGAAAAAACGGCAAATTATGCAATTACCAAAATTTTCGTAAAATTGAAAATTGCTTTTTAACATAACTTTAAAAATAATGCGGCAAGAAACTTAAAACCTTCACCAACTATAAAAATGGTCACAAAAATTTTCCTTCAAAATTTCAAAAATATTTAATCAATTTTGAGTTAAGTACAGCATTTGAACATTTTGGAAATTTATCATGTCTATCGATCTTGAAGATGTACTTGATTCAACTGATAAGAATTCAGAAAAATCGATAGTTTAATTTGGATTTGTCATTATAAAATGTTTACAATTTTAATAAAAATTACAATAAATATGACTTTATGATATATAATTATTATATTAATATTCAATATTATATTATTAGAGTTGTGAATTGAAACCACTGTTACTTATTTTCTAAAAAAATGTTCCAGGCCCCTCATTGAAATATTCTGAGAACGCCACTGGTTACCGTGATATACTTACGAAGATGACATTTTTGTACGAGAGTGCACATAAGCAACCAGAGAGGGGGAAAAAGGGGCATCCCTCCTCTGGATTTTACAAAAGTAACTTTAACTTTTATTATTGTATTCTCAATCGTAGATAAATATTGCACTAATATTCTGACTGTATAGATACATAAATTTGATATGGTCAAAATAATTTTAAAAAACAGCACTTTTATAATGCGCATCTTAAGATCTTCATGGAATTACGATGATAAATAAGGCACTGAAATTAATGCAGTAAGGAACCCAAAAAAGAACTTAAAAGAATGCATTTGAAATCTCAAAAAACTCACTTGAAATGAAAAGAAAAATACAGTATAAAATTCACTTAAAACGCCAACAAATGCACTTAAAATTGTTATTAAATTTACTACAAATCACAATTTCAAAAAGCCGGACATACTTCGCATCACAGGTGTTCTTTGCTCCTCAGATGGAATGCTCTTGGTGGGTGTATTACATTTTAAAGAAACGATAAATCATTTCTTTAATAAAACGATTCTGAGCAAAGCTTTAATTATTATACAATAATAATAATTGTCGATTAAGTTATATTTAACAAATGTTATGTAATAATATTGGGCACTCGATAATTGTGTGTCCAATTTTTTCAAATTTCTATACTTACCTCAGAATTGGTCAATTATTTTAAAAATTTTATGAGGTATGAGCGTGACTATTTTTAGTAATTTGTGAAAGTTTCAACATTCTAGCTCTATTATTTTTGAAGTTGTGTAAAAAAAATAAAATCGAATTCAAGAAAATTCGGGTTATGATGCTTTTTACCGTTTTCTGTCAATTTTGGATAGTTTGGCATGCGCTTAGAAAAAGTATTGAGAATTTTGAAAAACTACCTTCTAATAATACCAACTAGACAATATTTCCGATCTATAGAGTTACTAATCGAAACTTTTGGACTAATATCTCTACTCGAAAAAGTGTTTTTCATACATACGAAAAAAAAACACAGATTTGTAAAACCAATACATTCTTCACTTTGCTCAGAATCTAAAATATAAGAAATTCCTGTTTTATAAGTAAGATAAACTCGTATTCTAATGTTTGTGTTTGTATTTATTTTACCTAGATAAAAACTATCAATTAATTTAAATAATGTGTGAAAAATAATTACTATAAACGACTTTATTGACTATGAATTAAATTGACTGATTCAGTAGTTATACTAAATTCTCGAATCGAACCAAATTAAACGACGTTGATGTAATTTATTACATGTACAGCTTGAGTAAAATATTTGAAACTGTGGTTATTATTTATAATATATAAATATGACGTGTATCACAGTGTATATAAAAAAAATTTTGTGAATTGACGAAATTCGATTTCACGATAAATAGCGTAAAATTTGCAAAAAATAAAAAAAATAAATAACTAAAAAGGCATAAAAATTACGAAATAAATTTAAATTGTTAAAAAACGCAAAATAAAAGTTTCAAAATCGAAAATCTACATGTGTTAATCAGTTAAAATAAAATTCAATTTTCAACAGATTCGCGGTTCTAGTGATAAATAGTATAAAATTCTGGCGTATTTTGTAATACTGTAATTTTTGGTATTTGAATTATTATGCCCCTTCCCTGAAAAGAATTCTTGTGAGCGCCAATGACAGTGCATATTTTAGCTCGTCAATTGCGTGTCACAAATTTTGCGTGAGGAAAATTAGATATTAAAAGGTATAGTACATATAATTTTATAAAAGTATTTGAATCCGAAATTTGTATGAAAGTGATTTTTTTCACCCAAAATAAGGATGTTTGCATTCAAAATTATGTAGACACGATTTTACATTCAAATTCATTTTAACACATTTTCTTATAACAAAATATGCTCTAATCGTTTTTTTGTCCCTGTGATTTTGACTCATATTTCTTTCATTGATGCTGCCCAAAATTACTTTTTGGAATGAAAAACAGTTTTATTATTATATTATCATCATGTTGTAAGAAATTTACTCATTTATTTTAACTTTAATTTAGTTTTTAAATGCAATTTTAAGTTGTATAAACTTAAATTTACAATTAGCAAACCTCTCTAAAATACTTTTTTGTGTATTGGCCTGAATTGTGCAGGGTACAATCAAGTATCAACCATAAAAAATAGCACTCAACAGTATATTATTATAAAATAATTAAACTGGCAACAGAGCTATGATTTGTGAATTATTTTTTAAAAAAAAAGTTAAAAAAGTAAATCTAGAGGATAAGTTCTGGAAAAAATGATATCGCCGTTATTAAAAGTAAAAAGTACTTAATTTATTAGGGTTTTTAAATGCATTGTATTACATATTTTGTATTTAACAACATAGCAAACAATATATTATTTTAATGTAATTGGTATGGTTAGGTTAGGTTGTGAAGGTGGGGGTGTATAAGTATAGCATCTTGAAAAGTCAGTTATTAAAATTTAAAAAAACATTATTAGAAATTATAATTAGAAATTATTCATGGAATATTCACTCGGTGCAAGGAAATACAGTAGAGCTTCAATAAGTCAAAATGCAATTTTTTCGACTAATCGAGGTTCTCGACTCTTACTAAGGTTTACGAGTTTTAGAGCGAAGAATATCCGTGGTGTGAAGTATGTCCGACTTTCTTGTCTATACTTTACTTGACTTAATTTTACTTAATTTATTTATTTTATTTTTTTTTTTTTATCTAAAATATAAAGAGAAAAAAAATGTAGAAAAATAAACAAAATTTTTTCTTGCGCCAAAATGTTTCTCATATATTTGTCTATCTATGTTTAAATTTTCATAAAGTCTGGATCAAAAAATGATGGTTCCGAGTCTTTTTTATCAAATTTTAGGTAGTTTTTTCAAAAATATTGAAGTATTGAGAAATTTAAAAAATGACCTCTCTAAAGTACCAACTAGAGGCCAATCCTGTTTCAAAAAGTTGCTGATTAAGACTTTTGGACAAGTAGATCCATACGAAAAAGTGTTCACAGAAAAAAATTAAAAAATAAACATCATTGTAAAAACACTAGCTTCTTCACTTCATTCAATATCTAAAAAATGTTATTAAATATTTTATTTAAATAAAAAAAAATATTACGAAAAAAATATAATAAAAATCAAATAAAAAATACTATTGTGTTCTAAGATTAGTTAATACAATAATATATATTATATATTATAATAAAAACAATAATTAGATAAAATTATCCGTCATTATCCATCTACATTCATCCATCAACACAGAATGTTTGAGTTATTTATAGTTTTTCTTCGAGTAGTCGAGGTTTTCCGCAAAGAAACAGAATTTATTTCGACTTATCAAGGTTTTCAATATATCGAAGTTCCACTGTATGTTAAAAATCAATGATCGTTTTTCCTAAATGTTGAATGTAACAAAATAATTTTTAGTTCAACATTTAAGTTCAGTACGGATATATCAGTATAATATGCAGTGGCGTATTCAAGAAAGGGGTTAAGGGGTTATATCCCCCTCCCGGAAATTGTAAGATTGTGAACAAACTTGATGAACTTGATAGACAATAATGATGACTAATGATTAACATTTTGGCGAAAGAAAATTTTAAAAATGTGAAAAAAAAATTTTGGACACTTTTTTTTTCTCATTAATTATTTTTAGATTCTCAGCGATCGCAAGAAATGTATTGGTTTAATAACAAATCTGAATGTTTTGGATTTTGAAAGAAGTGAAAAAGCTTATGTTTTTACAATAATGTTTTTTTTTCTTTTGTGAACACTTTTTCGGATAGAAATACTTGTCCAAAAGTTTCGATCAGTAACTTTATAGATCTGAAATCGAACCCAAATTGTACTTTAAAGAAGTCATTTTTCCAATTTCTAAATACTTTTTCCAAAAACGGGGAACAACTGTCGAAAAATTCACAAAAAACGGCAAAATATGCAATTACCGAAATTTTCATAAAATTAAAAATTACGTTTTGACATAACTTCTAAAATAATGCAGCTATTTTCACCAACGACTAAAAATAATTACGAGAACATTTCATAAAAATTTAAAAAAGATTTGATCAATTTTGAGTTAAGTACAGCATTTTGAAAATTTCGGAAATTTCTCATTTTTTGTTAATTTTTATGTAATAAAATTTTTGATTTTTGATATTTAGACTTGAAATTTTAATATAATCTCACTGACATATATGTCTGATTAACCTGAAAAAATCTCGAAAATCGTTGGTCAACTTTTTTTTTATAACCGTTTTAAGTTAGATTTTCGACGAAATTCGTTAGTTTTACCTTAAATTACGCACTTTAACATACATATAAGAAAATTGGCCAAACCGATTGTTTAGAAATTTGGTATCTAGATAGAAAATTTCATTGCGAATATTTTGGTGCAATAAAATTTTTTACGGACAAAGAATTAAACATTTTACAAGGGTAAGACTAAAAAAAAATCGAAGAAAGTACGGACAAATTTATCATGTATTTTATTTCTAGATAATAGGCACACTAAAATGTAGGTACTGTTATTCGCTTATCATATCCTATGTATTTTTTGATGCTTAATTTAATACGATACAAGTCAGTAATATTACGGTGTGGCTTTTGACTGCCACCCAAATACATTTCTCAAGGGCGCGACGCCTTATCAGTTGTCACAGATTACACGGACTGCCATGTATATATTACGCCGAATTTGGCAACGCAAACAAACAATATTCGGGTACCTACTCAACGTTACAACTCGACTCGACTCGACTCGAAAAAAATTATATAAAATACACTACTCACCCAACACTATTAAATAACAGTAGTTATTTGTTAAACATACCTAACCTACTATTTTATATTTATATTTTTAACTTCTTCCTTCGTTCAGAATCGTTTTATTGAAGAAATGATTATCATTTCTTTAAAAATCAATACATCCGTCAACAGTATCTCACCTGACGTGCGAAGTACACACGTTTTTTCGTATTTATGTAATAACGAGTTCGGGTAGAAATACTGGTCCAAAAGTTTCGATCAGTAACTCTAGATCGGAAATGTTGTCTAGTGAATACTTTAAGGAGGGTATTTTTCCAAATTCTTAATACTTTTTCTAAGCGAATGCCTAAACTACCCAAAAATTGGCAAAAATGGTATATAATGTAACTTGAATAATTTTTAAAAATTCGATTTTATTTTTTCAACATAACTTCAAAAATAATAGAGCTAGAAAGTTAAAACTTTTACCAACAACTAAAAATAGTCACTTGCACACCTCATAAAATTTTCAAAATTATTTGACCAATTTTGAGGTAAGTACAAAACTTTGAAAATATTGGAAATTTCTCGGTTTTTGCAAGTTTTTATTTATTTATTTATTCGTAAAGTTTTAATATATGGTTGTTGAGATCTAAAAATTTAGAATAAATATATTCATGTATATTCCCAACAGTACTGAAAAATTCTCAAAAATTAAGTCAAGGACATTCACCCAAAAATAAATTAATTTCGTTATTCTGGTCGAATTTCAACCACTTGGTATAACTAGTACTTACCAACGTAACTTTTATATAAATTTGATCATTACACAAATAATGTTTTGCTCATGAATTATTCTATTATTAAATAAAAATTATTAAACATAGTGAAAACTACTATTATTGATTATTAACTGAAGTTCCTCTAAAAATCATTTTATTGAAAAAATTATTTATCGTTTCTTTAAAATTCCATACATCCACCAAGAGAAATCACACCCGTGATACGAAGAATACCCAAGACACGAAATACGTCTGGATCTTTTTTTTATGTGTACCAGTAGCGTACCAAGATAATTCATATGGGAGGGGCAAAAATTATTTTACACCTACTATTAACATAAAAAATTCCTTAAAAAAAGTAATGCTATGTATATAATATATATTATTATACCTAAAGGTTGATACGGCAATTGGACCATACGCGTATTTTCTTATATGTTTGTAAAATATAACATTTAAATACACAAAAGAAGAATTTGAGATTCTAAGTGAAGCGAATAAGATAATATTTGTAAAATGTTTATTTTTTATTTTAGATCTGAACGAAGTGAAGAAACTAATGTTTTTACAATATGTTTTTTCTGTAAAAACTTTTTCGTATAGAAATACTTTTCCTAAGGTTTCGATCAGCAATTTTTTGAAACTCTTTTGAAACTCTCTGAAATTTTTTGCCTCTAATTGGTACTTTATAGACGTCATTTTTTCAATTTCTGAATTGTTAATTTTTTTTTTTTTCTGGAGGGGGGGATCGGAACTACCCAAAATTTGCAAAAAAAAAAAAAAACTCGGAAACCATAATTTTTTGATCCAAACTTTATTAAAATTAAAACATAGATAGAGAATAACATGAGAAACATTTTGGAGTAAGAAAAATATTTATAAATGTGAAAAAATTAATTGGACAGTTTTCTAACACTTTTTCTCATTATTTTTTTTTCCTTTTCTTTGTTTATTAGGTAGAAAAAGTAAAGTAAAGTAAAGTATAGAAAAGAATGCCGGGCATACTTCGCACCAAGGATACTTTTTGCTCTTTGGATCAGATAACTCTTGTTGGATGTGTTGAAAATAACAACTATTATTATTCTTTATATTATTAACTTCCTTCGTTTAAAATAGTCTTATTGAAAAAATGATTTATCGTTTCTTTAAAATTCTACACACCCATCAGGAGTATCTGTGTCGAGAAGCAAAGAATTTCGTGGTGCGAATTATGTCCGACTTTCTTTTTAATATTTAAATATTCATATGAATTGTATAATTTTAAATAAATATTATATATATATATATATATTTGTAAATAAATAAATAATTTTATTACAATTATAAAAATTGTTCGATAAAAATTTGAAATGCAATTTTTTACCCTATAGCTTTTAGATTCTGAACGTTAGTGAAGAAGCTTATGTTTTTACAATGATGTTATTTTTTTTATTTTTTTTTTCCTTCCTCTGTGAACACTTTTTTGTATAGAACTACTGATCCAAAAGTTTCGATCAGTAACTTTATAGATCCAAAATCGAACCCAGATGGTACTTTTAAGAGGTCATTTTTCAAATTTCTCAATATTTTTTTTAATAATGCGAAAAAATTGAAAAAAAATTTTCAAAAAACGGCAAAATATGCTATTACCGCAATTTCAGTAAAATTGAAAATTACTTTTTGACATAACTTCTAAAATAATGCAGGAAAGGACTTGAAATTTTCACCAACCACTACAAATAGTCACGAAAAAATGTCATAAAAATTTCAAAAAGATTTGATCAATTTTGAGTTAAGTACGGCATTTTGGAAATTTCGGAAATATCTCATTTTTTGTTAGTTTTTATGTAATAAAATTTTTGATTTTTGATATTAAGACTTGAAAATTTAATATTATTTCACTGACA
>JAIPRM010011611.1:0-12754 GCA_025469315.1 Stegophylla sp. TES_Ste_2020
ATATAAACATAGATAGAAAATCCTATAAAAAAGATTTTGGCGCAAGAAAATTTTGAAAATGTGAAAAAAAATTTTGGACATTTTTCGAACATTTTTTTTTTTTTTTTTTATATTATTTGCTTCCTTCGTTCAGAATCGTTTTACTGAAGAAATGATATATCGTTTCTTTAAAATTTAATACGCCCGTCAAGAGAATACCACCCGTCGTGCGAAGTACACCCATCTTGCGAAGTATGTCCGGCTTTTTATTTTATATTTTAATACTTTTTTCGGAAAAAAATAATTTGTTTTTATAAATAATATAAAATATAAACACAATGACTAATAGAAATTTCGAAAAAAGTTATAACGTTCAAATGCATCAAAGTCCATAAATAATATTACTTTGTAAAATATAGTAAAGAGTGTTGTTAATTAAGATATGATTACAATAAATAATGTTATTTAAATTTGAAATGAAAAAAACTATATTCTCAAAATTATTCGAATAATTTTTCAAGTATTCAAAAAGTTATTCTGAATTTTTTTTTTTTTTTTTTGGAAAATATTCGAATGCGTATTTTGAATAACTTTTCATCCGTTTATTCGAATACGTTTATTCTGAACACAAAACAAAATTGTTCTTTACAAGACTGTCGGCATCACACCGGTACGAGTACGACAGTTATTATTATTACGGTACCTGCTGAACAAAATCACACTTTTTCGTGTAAAGCTTTTACAGTGATATTTATTTATTTTTTCGGATACATTTTTTCTCATAGAAATTCTTGTCCAAATTATATAAGTTATTATTGTATAATTATACAGTACATTTTTGGCATCGAAAATAGCATCCCGGTGGTACGTTAAACAGATTGTTTTTCGAGACTCTCAATACTTTTTTTGAGAAAACAAGGGAAATTCGCGAACTGTTAAAACTAGTCACGAATGATTTATCGTTTCTTCAATAAATTATACACACCTTTCGAGCGTATCTGACCCGAAGAGCGAAAAATATCCGTGGTGCGAAGTATGTACGGATTTCTTGTTTATACTCTAATTTGATTTACTTTTTTTTCTCTCATCCATCGTCAACCAATAGAATTAAAACAAACTTTAAACGCGATTTATTGTGTACGAGAAATAAAAATCACGTTCGACGCGTACCGACGAAGGGACATTGCAGTAGACTTTTTACTGTCGTCATCGCCATACTTTGATTGGATGAGATACAGCACGTTGCGCGTGTGTCGCAATCGATATTATAATATAAACCAGGGGTGACCAACATGAATATGTTCACGAGCCGCACGTGTAAATAAAATTACGTATATCAAGAGCCAAAAAAAGTCTTTAAAAATTCATTTCTAGTGTATGTCATTGAAATTAACATTGAAATGTCCAGTATTGAATCTCATTGCAATATTTAAGGCAACTCGCGAAATAGAACTTTTAGAATTTTAGTCTAAAAAGTTTAAAAATAACCGTCATTCTGTTATGGAATTTTGTAAGAATATCTCTATTTTGAATCTCTTTTCTACTGTGCGTAATTAATAATAATTGCACATAATTAAAAATCAATCTTTGGAATGCCGTTTTCTTGTGAATCTTGTTTTAATTGATGATGGAAATCATCAAATCCAAATATTTTTCATATTTAACTATCTTAAGGACCATCTTAGGGAAAAACTCTCAATCGATCATACTTCAATGTGATCAGATCAGAAACACATGGAAATAAAAGATATTATAAAAAAATATATATGTATCATCTCGACAATAGTACACGTCATGTTTAACTTTATACTAAAACAGTTATGTGTATACAATGTCAATACAAATTCAAACTTTATGGGTACGCTCAAAGTCATAATTCAAAATTCAAAAATTGCGATGAATAAAAAGTATTATATTATTAAATAAGGTTATTGTTTGTTTTCGAAAATAGAATGAGAGCCACATTCAAAGAGCCGTCTGCGGCTCGCTAGCCGCAATTTAGCCACCCCTGATATAAAACGTCTCGCCGCCGCAGAGGTGTTAGTTGTTGTTTCTGGGTGGTTTTACTCGACTGAGGGTAATATAATTTTTTTCCCCCTCCCCCGAACAGCTAGCTAATTTACGTCGTGTTGACAAACGCGATCGTTTCGCGAGATAACGAAATACGCAATAAATTACGTCTCGCGTTGACAAACACGAATAACTTTTTTGCCGCCGTCGCTCGTACTTGCTCGCATCACACACTTCACGGCTTTCGCGTTATAGTCGGATAAACATTTTAACTGCATTTCCGAGTTCACCGTGGCAAACAGTTGTTTGCATTTGTTTTTTTTTTTTTAATTATTAACTTTTCACGTCGATAATAATATTATTGTGTTATTACTACGTTAACGCGCCCCGTCGGTAGTCGTGCGCGTAGGAGCGACTGAATTGCCTACAGCCGACGCCGTGTTCGTTACCGGAGGATAAGTTCCCATCTCGTTTTCTTGCCGGAACGCTTAGACGCTTAGATAAGTGAAAAAAAGGGGGGGGAAAGGAGGTTCTATAATATAGAATCTATATGAATAGTAAATAATACGAGCAGAGTTACTCGCCCGTCAGGTTTTATACGACAAACGCGGTATTCGTCGCGTGTTTTTTTTTTTTTTTTTTTTTACTTTTATTTCGCTATCTCATTTCTAAACTCGAGAATTTCGTTGTTGAATATTATAATATACGAGAAGATAACATCCGACCTCTGTTCGCGCGCACATTATTTCGCCTACGACTGCTACGGCGGCGGCCCGAAGAGGGTTTGTTTGAATCACGTGGTGGTTCACCAATCATTTTCGCGTGTTCAAGATCGGGTTGACTAAATAATATTGTGTTAGAAGTGACGAGTAAAACAATATTCACGTAGACTATTACCAAGCGTTATGTACCTGTTGATAGGGAGCCCCTAATAGGTCCGCGAGCTCTAAAAAATTCAAACTCTTCATTTTATCAACCAAATTACGCCCAACGAGTGGTCAGAGGATAAATTTCAGTCGTGATGATTCGAGTAAAAAAAAAAAAAAAAAACTTCACACCGCCTGCACTACCTACGAGCTACGCGCAGCTGTTGGGACCGAAAATCCCCAGGGAATTCTTCTGAAAACTTAAAAAAAAAAATAGAAAAAACGTATGGAATCTATATACGACACGGATTTGTTTTGCATTATCTATATTCCGACGACAGAGACAAAGCCATAGCCGATAGAAACTTTTGTGCGTGAAAAATATATTTTTTTTCAAACACGGCACAGACCCGGTGAATCGTACTGGAAAATAATATGGGGACAAAAACGTAACAGCAGTGCTTTCGGTCTCGGTGTAATTTTTGCCAACGTATAATATGTTTTTGTATTACCCGGCTAGCATCGTTGTCAATATGGATACGGTTATTTTTTTTATTATTATTATTATTATTATTTGTTTCCGTTCGACCAATCTAAATGAAATCATCTGTCGTGTAGGCGTTACAATAGGATTTTTCATTTTTTTTTTTTTTTTTCCAATTGAAATAACAACAATATATTATATACATTCAATATTGTTTATGATTTTTAGAAACTAAAAAGACCGGACACACTTTACACCGTGGATGTACTTTACTTTTCGGGTGGGATATTCTTGGCGAGTGTATTGAATTTTTAAAGAAACGATAAGTAATTTCTTCAATAAAACGATTCTGAGCAGAAGTACAGTTATAATACAATAACTATGTAACAATAATTTCTACGTTACCATGGTTTGCTATGGTTATAAGATATGGTATGATGGGGGAGAGTAGGAGTGATTGGAGCAGGGTTGGTGGTTTGGTAGGGGCCGATGTAGGGATCAAGGGGATAATAGGTATAGGGGTGGGGATCAGAGTTAGGGTTGGGGGATCCAACAATGGCGACAAGTGTAAACCCTTTGAACAATGAGAATTTCGAAAAATGCTTAGTATTAAGTACCATCTAGAGCCAAATTTTAATTAAAATAGTAGCTAATCGAGAATTTTGGATTAGAAGTGTTTAAAGAACGGAAAAAAATATATACATCATCGTAAATTCATTAGCTTCTCCGCTCCGCTCAGAGTCTAAAATACATTCTAGTGATTAAATTTATTTTATCTTTTGCAGAAATAATTCATACTGTTCTTTGATAAGAATCTAAAAATGACTATTATGCGAATATAAAATATATTGAATATAAAATCGAGACAATAACAATGATTTTAGATTTTTAATATTTCGTTCTAAACTTTTAAACAAGAGAATTTAAAAGCCGGACATACTTCGCACGATGGGTGTACTTCGCACGACGGGTGGTATTCACATGACGGGCGTATTAAATTTTTAAGAAACGATAAATCATTTCTTCAGTAAAACGATTCTGAACGAAGGAAATTAATAATAAGAAAAAAAAAAAATTCGAAAAATGTCCAAAATTTTTTTTCACACTTTCAAAATTTTCTTGCGCTAAAATCTTTTTTATAGGATTTTCTATCTAAGTTTAAATTTTCATAAAATTCGGATCAAAAAATGATGGTTTCCGAGTAGTTTTTGTCAAATTTTGGGTAGTTTTTTCCAAAAAAAAAATTGAAGAATTGAAAAATTCAAAAAATGACCTCTTTAAAGTACAATCTAGAGGCAAATCCGGTTTCAAAAAGTTATTGATCGAAACTTTTGGACAAGCATTTCTATACGAAAAGTTATACACAGAAAAAAATAAAAAATAAAAAAAATAAAATAAACATCATTGTAAAGACACTAGCTTCTTCACTTCATTCAGAATCTAAAATTAGAATATTTTTGAAATTGCCACTATATTGAAATGAAAAAAAAAATATATATCATATTTATGAGGGGAAATTTACTCACTGGTCATTAAAAATATTGCTTTATGGATCTTGCGTTGTAAACGATTCCTACGGTTGAGGTTAACAATAACAATATTATTATTCTGAATACATCATTTTTCTTCTTTTATTTCAAATTGTATTAATAATGAGAATAATAATTAGGACTATTTGTGGGGCTATTTCATGGCCCGGGGCAGATTCATGCTATAGGGAAATGCAAACTCTTTCATAAACATTTTACTCATATAATATCTTCATACATTACACAATAACGTACCCATAATAATCATTTCCTAAGAGAGTTTTTCCACGATTAATCTTACATCATTATGTATGGACCTCATTATGCATTTATATTTGATACGCGAATTCATTGTAGTAGTAGAAAGACATTTATCAGTATAACAGGACAACGTTAAAGAGATAATCATTGTAATTTTATGTTGAGGCTTGGGTCACCGTTAAGTCCCTCGATCATATTCAGTTTTTTTGGAGTCTACTAACTCTGAATAGGTTCAATAAAAGAAGTCTACTTTGTGTAAACTTCGCTAATTGAACACATTTTCTAAACGGTTTATTTTTTTTCCTATTTTTCGAGTGATCAAACTAGGTCACTTGGCCATCGAACATGACAAAAATAATCGATTTACACTTTAATAAAACTTTTGAATATTTTCACTTTAAAACCAACAAGAATTATTAAACACAAGTTTTTCTTCGCGGAACAATAATAATTATCGATAAGAGTTAAATATAATATATGCGCAGATAATTTTTCTAAAGAAATTTATTTATTATATTGATGACAATGACTATAATAATTCTGGAATATGGATCAGTCGCGTGGGATTCGCACACTTCAGATTTTTTAGTACTGCTAAATTCACTTTGGGCACTGAATGCCCACGACATGAACGTGATCCTTCTCGGATCAATCGTCATCAATCGTTTCATATGGATTTTTGTAATAGTAGTGTCGTCGATTCTTGAACTTGTTGGCAGATATCGATTTTCAGGTCTCGTTTTGATCTTTTCATTATTTTTCTCGTAAAAAATCCATTGATCCGACTTTACAGCTACAAAATACACTTCTGTGTTAAGACACTATTGTGTTTGCTTGCATACTACCCGTTGTAAGCCACATTTGTATTTACTTGTAGCCGTAGAAACCAAGCGTTAATTTTACCCACGTTAAACAAAACCAATGAAAATTTGCATTGTTTTTTTTTTTTTTTTTTTTAAAGTCCACCCCCGGCGTTGAATTAAATAAAAATATTAACCGTGTTCGTTTCGTGTTCGCAGGTGTTCCACGTGTGCGCGTTCACGGACGACGGACTGACGCAGAAGAGCTTCTTGTGCCCCGAATCCACGCTGTTCGACCAGACCATACTCAAGTGCAACTGGTGGTTCTACGTCGACTGCAAGGCGTCGAAGAAGCTGTACGACAGCAACATTCCGATCTCCAAGAGCTACCAGCTGATGAAGGCGCTCACGTTCTTCTCGTCGTACTCGTCCGGACCCACCGTCGACGATTCCTTGGCCGCTGCCACGGCGGCCGTCTCCTCCCCCCCCTCATCATCATCATCATCATCATCATCGGCATCCTCCTCCTCCTCCTCCTCCTCTTCGGCGCAATCCTCGTCGCAGGACCGAGACCAAGTCTCCTCGTCCGAAGCCGCCATGCAAACGGATCATCAGCGCCAAGTGTCGGCCGTCTCGTCGCTGACCGACTTCTCCCAGCTGTCCGGCACCTCGTCGTCGTACTCGGACTATCCCCAAATTTCCGGCGTCAAAATGCACCCCAGTTACCCGCAAGTGTGGTCGGGCACTTCGAACGTCGCGATCGCCGCCTCGACTACCGCCACCACCACCACCACTACCGAGGCCCCAACCTCATCCGAAGTCTTGGACAACGTGTCGTTCCGGAGGTGATGATGATGATGATGATGATGACGGTCGTTTTCACTGACTCCAACCCCACTAATATATCGAAATATTTTTTTTTTTTTTTTGGAAATTTTCGCCAAGTACGAAGCCGACGACCAAACACTTGAGCTTCGTAAAAATCGTTTCGTTTTATTTATTATTATTTTTTTTTATTTATATCGTATTCGTGTGATGCATTTTTTTTTTTTTTTTTTATATATATAATTTAATTTAGAGTTTCGTATTATATAGGTTTTTTTTTTTTTTTTTTACTAGATGTTACACGTTGTGATAAAATAGTGTACGAACACCGATCGTTATGTATCGTATAAGATGCGGTGACGATTGAGGCTAGGGACTTATAGCTCTAAATAACCTTAAAAATACAAACATTTATGCACTAAAAATGTACCGAGTATATTATAGAATTTACCAAATTCTATAATAAAATTTTTTTTAAAAAAATTATTCAAAAAATATTAAAAAAAAAACTCTCGTAAAACATTAATTTTACTGTAAAAACCCAAAATTTAAATTTATGTTGAATTTATTATGAATTCTTCTATTATTCAAACGATTTCTTCTTTTTTTCAATCTTTATTCTTTTTAAGCATGCCTTTAAGCAAATTAAAAATATCAAACATCAAATAATATTAAATCTCTGTAGAATTTTTTTTCCTCGTTATCAATAAAATACAGATAAAATATTGAAAAAAAAAAAATGCACTCAATATTCAAATATAACCGAAATATACACTTATATAGAAAAAAAAAAAATTAGCGAAATATATTAAATATGCAAATTAAAAAGAATCGCGTACATTTCCTGGTGTTATGAAAAACATTTCTTTATTACTCAGTTATGTTTCGAATGATTTTTGAAAAATGTGCCAACACCTATAAGTCCCTAGCCCTAGTGACGATGATTGTCATCTGACCGACTTTTCAATACGTTTTTCTAATTGCTCATATTACGAATTATTTATGTTATTTTCATTATTATTATTATTATTACTATTGAATTAAGCTAAGATAATTACTGTATTCGTAATTATAGTATTAGTAAATTTTATTTTACGATTCTAGGTCACTAGCGTTAGATTATACTTAGGCAATATCGTATTATATAGTGACAAAGAACCTTTTTTATACGTTTATACAGTATTTTTTTTTTCATATATATATATATATACTTAAAGTCTTATATATACGTATACGACGACGTATAAACACGCTGAATGTTGACTTTATAGTCGACTAAATATATATTTTATATGTGACACAAGAACGCGTCGCCAACCCCGACGACGATGTCAGGGCCAATTTATAGTAAAAATACTGTTTTTGTTGTCCGACTGACCGTTCCACTGTGAAACAATTCGCATTACACGAAATACGTAATAATAATAATAATAATAATAATACATTTTATGCGGTTATACGTCATTAAACACATCCCTCTCTGCGCTATATTATGTAAATAATAAACAAACGTTTTGTTTCGTATATCATTATATTTCGAGAAACGTTTATTTTTTTTATTTTTTTCTATCACAATATATCGTTTTATGTAAATATATCTGTTTTCTTTGTCCCGACCACACCGTCTCCTACACCGTCTGCCCTTCAACTGTCATACTCGATTATTATAATATTTGTTTGTATTATGAAATTATAAATTATTCATTGCGGAAAGTTACTAGAGGGCCAATTTTTAGAAAATCAAAATCCAGCGGGCCAGAGCAAAAAGAAAAAAGGTCATTCAAAATCTGCAGTTTAATTAAGCATTTATTTCTTGTTTATAGTATGAATATTAACGATGAATGAAAAAATGGTTATTAAAAATAATTAAATTAAATATAAATACCACTACTACTACTACTACTACTACTAAATACAAAAATATTTATTAAAAATAATTAAATTAAGTATAAATTATACTATTATTACTTGTTAAATGTGAGTTTTGAGGATTTGGTGTAATTTGAAAATGTAGCGCGGGCCGCCAGTTGCCCACCCCTGTTATATACGATCGAATTGTAGGCAAATAGCGAGCAAAGATTATTGAATAATTATTTGGATAAAGATAACTGAATGGAATTTCATCTAGACAGAGATAATCTTAGATTGATGACATGTCAATACTATTGATAACTAAGATTTATTTGGATAAATAAAAAAGCGATTTTATTTCTCTATTTCGTGTCGATTTATGGTTTACAAATAATTAATTTGTATAAAACCAGCGTTTTATAAAATAACTAAATTTATAATAATTAGATGTATAAATATTATTTTCAAAAATACACACCTAACAACAGTACAACAATGTTCACTTGAAGACTAATGGATAAACCATAGGCGAAATTCCTAAAACGTAATACATAAACATACTTAAATATTGTTTTGTCAATTCGACATAACTGTATTCAGTGGTAGGTACTTAAATTTACTGTTTATTATTTAGATTAAAAAAAAAAAATTGTATTTGGAATTTATTTATCTTACTAATTTAGCATAAATAATGCAATCATCTTTTTACCTAAACACCGCGATTTTTAATCTAAAATATATCTGTATTCTCACTTTTGGACAAGTATTTCAGAAGGAAAAAGTGTTTTCATAAAAATAAAAAATGAAATAAACATCATTGTAAAAGATAGTTATAGCTTCTTCACACCACTCTGCATAATCTAAAACTGTGTATGTTTTTTGCCACGATGCTCTTTCATTTATACTATTTAATTTTTTTTTTTTTTTTTTTTTAATTCTCTGTGATTGAAAAATAACTCTTAAAATAATTAAATCCGAAATTGCCAAAAACTCGATCAAACCGTATCAGCTGATAAAGAATAGTTACAGAAAAATGTAAATTTCTTTGAATCTAGAAAATATTTATAACTTTATTTGATGAAAATGTAATTTGAAATCAATTATTTAAAAGAAAAACTACATTTAAAACAACGTAAAAGGTTTGAATTATAAACAGTTTAAAACAACAAAATGATAACAGTCGAGAATTAAATTAAATTTTAAATTTTCAAAACTTTTGAACTTTTAAACTTTCTTAATGATTTTATGCAAGTGGTTTTTCCTGTTTGATTTATTTATGTTTTCTAAGATATTAATGGAGTACTGTATATAATATTATATTTTAATTGCAAAATCAATAAATTATCAATTTTTTATGTGCCTATAAATTTATAAGTCACCTAGGTATCATATTTTATAAAATTTAAATAAATTATTTATAACATTTGTTATATATTTTCTATACTTATATTTTAGATGCATATTAAAATGAATAAAATAGATTTACAATAATATTAGAAATATTTTGACACAACGAAATTTTGAAAATGTAAAAAAACAAAATGGAAATTTTTTTCCTATCAATCGTAAATAAACGAATTAAAAATATTATAAATAACAGTAATTGTATGACTCTACATTGATTAAATATGAAAGTCTAAAATCGAATTAATCCGAATTCCAAATCTTCGAAATTTTCAAAATATTATTAGTGTTTCATATTAAATTGTTTTCATTAAATAAATAAAAAGCTGATTTATACACATTTTGATTTTTTTACCGTTTTTATTTCTTTCGTTTTACATTTTTATTTGATTCGTTTTTGAACAGATTGAACATTTTTAAAACAAATGGTTTAATGAACATAAAAATCGTGTTTGTACTTAAAAAAAAATAAAAAAATAAAAAAATGACCGCCCGCTGAAACTTTTAAGTTTTAACCGTCGTTGGACGCGTCGTATTTAATATTTTTCACGCCTTTTCTCTTGGCTTTTCACGCTCTAATCGAAACTCATAAATTCGTTTTTTTTTTTTTTTTTGTTTTATAACAAATCGTTTCTCATTTTAATAATATTTACTGTTGATAATCGCGAGCTTATAAAAGCTTAGGGGTGTTGAACAAATTAATAATGCGCGACCATCGTCGTCGCCGTTATCGTGATACAATATTCGTTATTTAAAATTAAGTTTAGTAGCATAGCCAGGGGGGAGGTTTAAGGGGCTTTACCTCTCCCCGTCGGCTGTGTTTTCAGTTATTCATACCACATTTTTATCGCTTAAGTAGTTAGTGAGTTGTAATTTTTACTAATGACAGTTTTCAATAAATTATTAAATATTAACCGACTAAAATATTTTAGTATGAAAACGAAATCATCTAAACTGTGTTTAAAGTTTTTTCAACTCATTTAAAGTGTTATCAATGGATTTCGATTGGATTTTCCAAGAATTTATGAAAAAACACCATGGGTATTCTTAGCTCCTCGGGTGGAATTTCGAGGGTTTGTTAAATTCAAAAGAAACCATAGCGATTCTGAGTAGAGAGTTTCGGTTTATATAAGACAATTTTATTAATATTACAAAAACAAACAATAATAAAATAATAATATTTTTTTTCTGTACTCAGCCAGTCAATTATATCCCACTATTAACTGAGGACGGGACAAAAACACTATTGATGAGGGATAGTGTTAAAAAAAAAATTTACAAACGTTTTTTTCCTCGTACCAAAACATTTCTCTGCATTTATTTTTTATCTACATTAATTCAGTTTCAATTTATACTCTATTCGAAATTCATCTACGATGACATTTTCAAGATTTAAGTGATATAACTTTAGGAATAGGTATAACTAAGAGGTATCAGAATAAAATAACACAAATAAACGCACACGTCGACAATGATGTCTCTGCAGTATTAAATACGTGAAGCATTAAATCAGTGGTTCCCAACCTTATCTATTCTACGCCCCTTTTTGTAGATTTTTAAAAATCTCGCGCCTCCCCTCTCCTATAAATGAAAAAAAAAAATGTATCACCTTTTTTGTATACTTTACAAATAAACTACACGATATTCGGAATGATAACTTTTTTATTGATGATAATAATTATAATATATATGAATAACAGTAATTAATAACATAACGGATAATCAATGAATATGAATAATTGTAGAAATATATTAGTATAAAATAATAATAATAATAAGTTATGTTGAGCGACTAAACACCGATCGCAATCTTCATATTATTATGTTATCGATACCCAACAACAACGGTCGTTATTAATTTTTCTCTACACTAATTAAACATTTTACTTTGTGATGACTACTTGCGCCTCCCCAGCAATTTGCTCACGCCTCCCCAGGGGGGGCGCGCCCCTCCGATTGGAAAACACTGCATTGAATGGTCAAATCGTCTCGGCCGACTTTTATGAAATAATAATAATATGCTCGTGTGTGTTTACACACGATTCATAAACAGCCTGCAGTAAACTTTTCATAGTACATCGTAGTAAATTCGATTTATGTACAACTCAACGGAATATATATATATATATATATATATACATTATAGATTAGTGTTTAGGGCATTATTTTTTTTTCTTGACATTATTTCGCTCGCATCAATCATTATAATAATATTAAATATACACTGTTTTTCTTTTTTCTTTTTTTTCCGAAAAGTAATAGTTGTGCGAGTCATAAGTAAATTATTGTTGTTGATGTTGTGCTCGACATCCGCGCAATCGACTAAGCACCCTCCGCCCGTATCGAACAGTGTTCCTCAAAGGGCGTGCTGCCCTAATAATTATGTTATAGGTGTGCCGCGAAAATGTGATTAAATTCAGATTAAGCATGATTGAATAGCTATTTATATAGAAACTATAAAAAGTAATATTATGATATAATCTTAATATTTTATAGTTATATTTTTCCTCGGATGTCATTTGATTTAAATTCGTCCGAGCTATTCGGACGAGGACAAAATTGGTGATTTTGATACTGTCGTGAAAGGTCATTTTAGGAACACTTCCAGGATCACACCATTCGGCGACGGTAAGTTGCGTCCCAAAAAAGGGTACGATAAAAGGTATGATGTAAGTTGCGGCCCGTGTTTTTCAGGTACATACGTAAGTTGCGGCCCGTGTACAAATCTTTTATGGCCTTCCTTTT
>JAIPRM010011612.1:0-12753 GCA_025469315.1 Stegophylla sp. TES_Ste_2020
AAACTTAATAAAATTTATTTTTTTTTTTTTTTTTTTTTTTTGTTAACTCCCTACATTTGCACCTGATATAAAAAAAAAATTAGCGTGAAAGTACTTATATTTTTACGACTTCACCACTGCACAAATACATTGCCGGAGCAACCCCCCCCCTCGAGGGTTAACTGCACTAATTTAAGGTAGCGTGGTGCCTAGTAGTGCGCGGATACCGATAATTTATTTGTGGTAATGGTTATTGTTAGTAAATAATTGGTAAAAATCTTTACAGCGTGTTTCAATCGGATTGACTCTTATCACGAAACCGCGCGCGAAGTCATTATTTCGTTTATCGTGCCACTAATAAAATACGTTAATGCCAAAATGGCCAAAATGTATTGCTTGTTTTTTTCTGAATAGATTCTCTGTAAATTAATACCTAAAATAAAGTAAAGTGAAGTTATGTAAAAGTATAGTGTATAAGTAAAGTAAAGGATAGATAAGTAAAGTAAAGGAAAGAAAGCCAGACATAATTTTTCTTTTCCCATTTTCAAAATTTTCTCGCGCCGAAATGTTTCTTATATTATTCTCTATCTATGTTTAAATTTTCATAAAGTTTGGATCAAAAAAAATAATGATTTCCGAGTCTTTTTGTCACATTTTAAGTAGTTTTTTTTTTCAAATTTTGAGAAAACTATTGAGAATTTAGAAAAATGATCTCTTATAAGTATCATTTCGAGGAAAATCCGGTTTCAAAAAGTTATTGGTTGAGACTTTTAGACAAGTATTTCCATAGGTGTGAAAAGGTGTTCACAGAAAAAAAAAATTAAAAAGTTAATAAACATCATTGTAAAAACACTAGCTTCTTCACTTGATTCAGAATCTAAAAAAAATATATATATATATATAATAGTTTGACTATTGTTTTAAGTTACACACTAACGTTTTCTACTATATACAAATTAATCGTCCAACCAAAGATTTTGAAAAAACGATAAACGTTCGTTACTATTGAATATCAGAAAACCGTTTGATCCATTTTCAATTAAAATTGTGAGTTCTATCAGTCACCTTCATAGGTGTTCATTATTTTCATAAATAATATAAGGCAGAATTAAGGCCATATTATTACACTTTTTTTGATAAAATACAAATAAAAACTGAAAGATTTCAAAGCTGTTCACTCAACATATAATAATTATTAATATTATAATTAATTGATGTTTAAAATCCGGACCTATAAAATGTATTGATATACTATATTGACCGTTTATATGCCAATTATTATTTTGTAATTTTATTGTATTATGTTATGATATTGTTAGTAAAGTTGATTTGTGTATTATTATTATTATTATTTCGTATGGTTTAATCCAACACTTACAGTACTTATTAAAATTAGTTAAGACTATAACAACAACAAATATTACTATAAGAAATATAAAATATAGATATCAAATTTTGATTAGAAAACATAAAGCAGTAGTGGTAGTAGTTAATTAAATTTTGTGTTAAGTGATTTGTGTAAAGCCATATGAAATAAATAAATAAATAACTATTGGTGGAAGATACCACATTGGTTTCGATTTATAGTAAAAATATATATATATATATATATATATATTATATTTAATTAAAGTTACTTATCAATTTGAATAATATGTCCAATGTGAATGTCCGTGGAATAAAGTGCAATAATTTTACAAATCACATGAAATAAAAATTAAAAACATAAATACACATTATTGAATATTTTCAATAAAATTCAGTACATTAACTGTAATGTGCAATATATATTATGTGTGTACGTGTGTTCATAATATATATTTTGATTGTGATAGTGAACTTGACATCTTCTTGGCGCCTTTTAAAATTTACTGTCATTGGCCTGCACCAGGGGTGAAAAACTGGTCGACCCAAAAGTGACGTTTTGAGTCGATCGCGATTTCCTATCATTTTTCGTTAATTTTTTTTTTTTTTTTTTTTTTTTCAAAACACAATAAAAAGATAATTTCGAAAAGCGTCTTATCTAAAAGATCTGTTCAACCCAGTGAATCGAATAAAAATGAATTACGATTACGTGATACGATTTAAATTGCAAATTTAATTGCAATTATGTTGATATCAAAATATAACATAATATAATAGAAGCTGGGGTATTCAACAAGTAGGTAGATGTTGAACTGAAAAACAAAATTATGTGTTTGAATAATCTCATAATCTGTATTATTACGAGTAGATATTATATAATAATGTATTTACCGTGTAAAATGTAAAAGGCAAATTCGCGCCTTAAATCCGCGTAACACGAATTTAAAAGAATGAAAAAAATAAATAAAGTGTGACGTGGGATGGGTGCGAAGAACCAATCTCTTTTTTTTTTTTTTGTCGATTGATTATTATATCAATATCGATGTCGATCGTCACCTCTTAGCCAGACCTCCGAGAATTTTTAGTGCATTTAAATCCGGACCCTAATTATAAGTAATTTTTTTGCGAGATTGAAAAATGTCGACGCGGTTAAATTTGGCACAAAAGGGCTTTGGGGGGCAAAAATAGACCTATTTATTTTTGTTTTCTCGTTTTTCCGATGCAAACGAGTAATTCCCTTTTCGATTTTACCTAACGTGTTACGAGGGTAAAACAAAAAAAAAAAAAAAAAAAAAAACCCGCGAAAATCTACCGTTTCCTCGCGAGCGCGGGACAAAAAATTGCCAAAACATTACACGCCGTACCCTCCCCCCACCCCACCATTCCCACAACGGATCTCGTGCCCCGCGCATGTTTTATCGTTTCTAGGCCTGTAGAGCTCGTGCACCTGTTCGCTCGCCGATATCGATCACCGGCTCGGGAGCTGATTATTTATTGTCATACGGGTGGTCTCCGTTTTGCATTATGTATTTGTCATCGCGCACCGCGGCTTAACATTTTATAATATATAACCGGCAACGTCGTACACTGTACACGCGCATGTACATTACTATACATCACCGACCGCCCCCAAACTATTATTATTATTATTATTATTATTATCGTCATCGCATGACGTGACTCTATGACCTCATGCGTCATTAAACACGAGCGCGGATCGTCGTCGTAGTGCTTACTACCTGTGTGTTTTCTTGTAACTCATCGGGGGGGGGGGGAGGGGGGGACGATGAAAATATTATAAATTCATAACGAAACAGTGACTTCACTCGTGTTGTATACATACTTTTTCCATTTTTAGATTCTGAACGAAGTGAAGAAGCTAGTGTTTTTGCAATGATGTTTGTTTATTTTTTTTCTGTGTACAACTTTTCGTACGGAAATACTTGTTCAAAAGTTTCGATCGGCAACTCTTTGAAACCGGATTTGCCTCTAGATGGTACTTTAAAGAGATCATTTTTTTTTTAATTTCTCAATTATTCATTTTTTTTTTTTTTTTTTTGAAAAACTACCGAAAATTTGACAAAAACGACATGGAAACCATCATTTTGTGATTCAAACTATATGACAATTTAAATATAGATCGCTTTTTGGGTTAGATACACTTGGTGAGTGTGTTGAAATTTACGACTATTATTTGTTCGTAATTACCCAGCTGAAAAAAAAATTATTTATCGTTTTTTTTAAATTCTACAAACCTACAAACCCACTAAGAGTATCTGACCCGAGGAGCGAAGAATATCTGAGGTGCGAAATATGTTCGGCTTCCTTGTCTCTATACTTTTTTTCTTTTATATATAACGGTTATTTAAGTACGCACGGTTATACTCAAATAAAATGGTGAAGAATTAGTCCCTCCCTTCCCTCAGCTAAGAGACATCGAATTTTTTTATACGTAAGTTTCCTTTTTTACGGTCAAAATTAAAGTAAGGCTATTGAAATTAGCTGTGTTTTTGTGAGGGGGATTAGGGGGTTTTGAGCCCCTTGTCGATAAAAAATGGTTTTATATTTAAAATGGTCCTTTCGAAAGTCGGTTAGCCCAGAGCCGCTAATTGCAATAATCCGGCTCTGCCGACGCGATAAGAAAAATAATATTTATCGCGTAATTATCGTAGAGTTCAACAGTTACTTAAAACTAATAATAATATTATCGAAACGGATTGCAACACCGTTTTGTTTAAATACTCTCTATTGACTATAACGGACGATCGCGAGTCTGTTAAGCCGAAAACGCGGCAATTATAATTTTATTTAATACCTCGTTTATCACGAGCTTAAGCATTACACGATTTCAACATAATGTTATTATAATCAACCGACAATAATATTGTAACCGACTTAAAATATGTAATTAATATGAATCGCGTATGCGGGTTTTGAGAACAGGGTTGCCAACCGACCGGTTTTTGGCCGGCCTAATCGTCGTTTTTTTAAATACCATGGCCGGTTTTTATATTTTTTATAAATATAATTATTTATGTTATCAACGATTTATCATTATACTTTAGTGCTAAATATACTCTTTTTACCAAATTTCTAATACAATAACTTTTTTTCGTTGTCATATTATGGTAGCACTGTATTATAACTGTTCGGACAAATATTTAAACTAATATTGACCAAAGGCCTGTAGACTCTAATATTTTTAATATTTTTTTTTTTTTTTTTATTTTGTGTACAATAAACATTTACAGTTATTAGATTATATTTTTACATTTTTGAATAACGAGTTTTTATGACCATGAACAATGTTATAAATTTGGGTGTGTGGAAAATAACGGCTATTATTGTTCTTTATATTATTACACGCTTCGATTAGATTCGTATTATTGAAGAGAAGTGATTTATCATTTGTTCAAAACACGACACACCCACCAAGGGTATTAGCACGAGGATCGAAGAATACTCGTGGTGTAATACTTTTTCGTTTCGTTTTTGGAATAAACCATAAGTGGTTTTTATTCACTACCACGTTTTTTTTTCGTATTGCACCGATGTTCACTGAACGTAATTATTACTAATTACATACTTTTATTTGTTTTTCAACTATATAATTATTTTCGTTATTATAGACTTAATAATGTATATTTATTGTTTTGATGATGAACATAAATTTCTAATAATTCGTCTTTTTTTTTTTTTTGTTAGTCCGCGGGAGGGGGGGAGGCATTACGATTATAATATATTATGTATGTAGACAAGACTAGGCCGAAACGACTATACTGCAGCAATGACGTCAACGGTATCCTTGGGAATCGTTCAAGGGAGGAGCCGCATTTTATTTTCCTCGGAAAAATGTTGCTTTACCTAACTATGTAAACACTGGTATAAAAATAATAATTACTCTCGGTAAACTCGTGTAAAATTAATTTTTTCAATTCATCCGGTATACTCGTTTATAATTACTTAATAATTTCGTGTACACGCGTTTTAAGTTTGCGCTGTTTATACATTTTGTCGAAAACTCGGCTTTAAGAAAAGAAAAAAAGAAAAATAGAACAAAAGAAAGTAAACGATAATTTTCACTCAATTTATCCGTTATACATGTTATACTGGCTGATTGGAATGAATAATGTTATCATATTTACACTTTTGAACTATTATAAAATTTTATTCGCAAATCGAAGATTTCTGTTTTGTTTGATTTTTGATTTTGCATAACAGAGTATTCGGCAGCTAATCGATCGGTGTACGTGTGTAGAAGAAATTAAAAATTTCGATTTTGATAAATATATCAATTTACTTATTTTTGATTGTGTAATTGCAGCTATCATTATATTCATTTGTCCGGAGTTTCATGTTTAAAATATTTTAAATTACCTATTTTTTTTATATATATATTTAATTTTTATCTCTATTCATTGCTTTTTTTTTTTTCTTATAAAATATGAATATTGTTTAGAGAATTTTCATGTTTAATAAAGTACTGGTATACCTAATCTCTTTTTAATTCGTAAATTCGTAAGTATACATCAAATATTTATAATTTTTTTTACCCCAATGTCGTTAATTTTACTATGAAATATGTAGTAGGTATAGGAAAATGTCAACAGAAAATGAGACAAACATAAAAAGGAGAACAGTAAGTTTTATCAAAACTTAAAGTAAAGTAAATTGTAGACAAGAAAGCCGGACATAATTCGTACCACTGGTATTCTTAGCTCCAAGAGTTAGATATTCGTAGTGGGTGTATAGAATTTTAAAAAAAGGCGATGAATCATTTCTTTAATAATATGTTTCCGAACAAAGGAAGTTAATAATATAAAGAACAATAATTTTCGACATTTTCAAAACACCCACAAAGAGAATCTGATCCGAAAAGTGAAGAGAATACCCGTTGTGCGACTTATATCCTCATCGGTTTACTTTACTTGTCTCTGCTTTACTTTACTTGACCTTTTTTTTTTTTATCTTATAAATAAATAAAGAAAAAATAATTTTCAAAATTTTCTCGCGCCAAAGTATTTTTCATATTATTATTTTCTCTCGGTGTTTAAATTTTCATAAAGTTTGATTAAAACAATTCTCGAGACCTTTTTGTCAAATTTTGGTTAGTTTTTCAAGAGAAAAAAAAAAAAAAAATGGATTTGAAAAATTCGAAAAATGACCTTTTCGGAAGTACCAAATAATCAAAAGTACTTACTTGGGCATTTCGCGTCAAAGACGTTTTAACGCTGAACACGACGCGGCCCGTCGTCGTTACACGAGGCTAGGGAATGTCTTGAGAGTGAATCGGACGCGTGTTTCGCGCGTCATTATCCGTCCGGAGGAATTCGTGTATACGACATATATATATATATTAATAATCGTGTACTGGTAGCTCGAATTTCTCGTCAAAACCCGATTACTTTGATGCCGTTTTATCCCAATAATATTATCATCGTGTTAATTAAGCAACGACGACGACGTTAAACTCGCCGTTTTTATTAGTCATTTCTGCAGGCAATAATGTACGTTACATAAGCATTTATTATATTATTATATGCGTCGATGAGCGGCGATTATTACTTATATACTCGCACGTGGTATCGTTATTAAAAAAAAAAAAAAAAAAAAAAAACTCAAAAACCACCGAATTACGTGAGTATATTGCAGTAAGTAGGGCAAGGGACTCGCGCATTGGAGTTTGCACGTTTTTCGATAATTGTTCAAAAAATAACTGATTGATATAAAAATATTTTGTTTCGTTAGTGGCGTATCCAGAGGATTTTTTTTTTTTTTTTTTTTGGAGGTACTAATTAAATTAGGCTGATCAATGATAAAATTCCATAGTCCTTTTTGATTTCATTGATTTTTAAAAATTAGAAGAAAGCCCATAAAATCATGATACCCTCCCCCCAACAACATTTTTATTTAATTATTAGTACCTATACAGTCTTGTTTATTTTAAAATGAAATAATAACTAAAATTTAATTTTAATCCCCTTACAAATTCGACTCTATGGGGTCATTTAGGTGCAAGGTTCAACAAAACCCAAATAATTTTAAATAATTAAAATATGTTTATCTGGTCAAACCTAGATGAATATTTGCCATTGACGACGATATAATTATATAAAGTTTTTACTAGGGTTAGGATGATTATGACTTTACATATTTTTTTAGGTTTTCCTATTACATGTTATTATATTCTTGGACAGAAATTTGTTTTATTATATCTAAATTCACATAACAAATTTTTTTTTTCCATATATTTGCTCATTTTCCAATTTCAAACATTTTAGATTTTTTCTAATTTCATGTTTTTCGATACAAAGTATGTATAGCAAAATAAATCAACTTAAGTTTGCATATCTGTAATCTGTATTTTAAACAAGTTATATTAAAATTATCACTTGTTTATTGTCGGGAATTCTGTATTGCCAATCGGAAATATACATAAAAAGTTCAATATAACTAGTTTAATGAAATACAATGGACATTTATCTTAAAACATTATGCTATTAGAATTTACTTGTTATAGCTTTTAGTTCAGTTAGTTTTCATTTCGTAGTGTACCTACATCGGCTATATCGTTTAGTGTGGGTGACACAGTTGTGTTTAAATCGTCTAAAATAAAAATACCTAAAGCGAATGAATGGCTCACAATTAAGTAATTAAAATATATACAATTGAACGCAAGTGTTTTTTGCATATTTAGCTATTTTTTAGTACATAAGTACACATATATTTAGTCATTTTTTATTGCATAAACATCCTAACCCTTTAGTTATTACCATTTATCCGTTATCGGATAATGACTATAGATAAAAACAAATTTAGATTATTTATACACTATAAAAATAAAAGGTCAACTGTTAAATACTGTGGATAATAAATGAAATATTTTGCCTCCTCAGCACCCCTTCTGAATACGTCACTGTGTTTCGCAACATCAGGAGTTTATATCAGGAGTTGTATGCGTGTTATTTTTGATTTGCATATATTGTGCACATTTAGCTTTTTTTCGATATAAGTTCATTTTTTTGGTAATACTGTGGGCGCGCCGATTACAGGGCCTGACTATTTGGGATCAGCACAAAATGGGTCTTACGAACCGAATGAATCTCGTGGGCGAAGCGGGGTTAAAAAATAAAAATTATATTTATTTATCAATTTCGTTCTGCTGTTTTGTTGTTACTCAATTGTTAAGTGTTATTGAATAGATCATAAATTGACTAATGCAGTTTAATAATATTTTGCATATAGGTAAATTTACCTATTGTTAATGGAAAAAAAATATTTAAAAATTTGTTGTACACATAGGTACACATTATAATAAGTTGTGGATCGAAACCAGTGACAGCGGAACATAAACGCCAAAGGTCATTTCTAGATTGTTTTTTTTGCGAATTTTTCGTTTACAAAATACGAACAAATCGCGAAAATGGTTAGAACATATTATTTCGTGGACATCGTAAACGAGCAAACATAGGGGCGAAGTTAATTAATTAATTCGTGTTGATCAATTAATTCGAGTTCATATTTAATCACCGTTTTATTTATAAAATACTAAACGATAACAATAAACATTTGCAAGCTTTAATTGCGAACTATTACTGTCAAAATTTTACGTAATATCACGTTCGTCGAGTCGAATCGATTTAGTTTCATCCCTTTTGTAATTCTCCACCCTCCACACCACACCACTCCACTCCACTCTCTCTCTCTCTCTCTCCCACTCGCCCGGTGTAAATTATTTCCTATTCTTCGGTCTCGAAACGCGCAAAGTATAAATTACACGGTTTTCCCCGTAAAGTTTAATCGTTAACGGTAAAAATCGCTGGCTTCTCACGTGTGTGTGTGTATATTATTATTATATACGTTTTCGTTCGGGTACGTAATGCGAATTTAAAGGCAGGTCTACACTGCGGCGGTGGTCTAATTGAATTATCCGCGGAATACACGATATTTTATGGCCGTTCGGTGCCAAAACTCGTAAAAATCGAATCGCCGACTAAAATAATAAATATATCCGAACAATGATAAAAAAAAAAAATACATACATATATATATATATATATTGTTTTTTAACCGGCCTCCGCGGAGGTCAGCAACAACGACGGCAATTTGTAAACGGCCATTTTTTTTTTTTTTGTTTTTTTTATTTAATTACAATTAATTTTTTTTTTCCCCACCAGTAACGAGAGATATTCCCGCGACGACGAGATGATCGTGTGTGTGTGTGTGTGTGACGTAGAAATCTATATCCGTTTGAAAAACGTTTCGAAAATGTTATCGACTAAGTCAGGAAAACGTGCACTAAAAAAACCTACAAATAAAGGCAGGTTTCGAATGATGTGCAACAGAAAAATGCTTTTCTACGCGAAATCACTGTAAGAAAATGTCTTGAAAACTTAAAATGTGTTTAACTGAAAATTATTTTTAATACCGAAAAACAACTGATTTATAAACGCTTTTTCATACTTACAATATAATTAACTCCCTAGAACAATTAAATACAATATTAAATATTTTTGTGAAACAAAAAAATTAAAAAATGTTCTATTGAACTGTATGAAGGTGTTCTGTTAATATTATACTTTTTAATGAAAATACTCTTTTTTGACATAATATGTAGAATTTTTCAGATTCTGAACGAAAAGAAGAATCTAGTGTTTTTACTATGATGTTTATTTATTTTTATATTTTTTTTCTGTGTACAACTTTTCGTATGGAAATACTCGTCCAAAAGTTTCGATAAGTAATTTTTTGAAACCAGATTTGCCTCTAGATTGTACTTTAAAGAGGTCATTTTTTGAATTTCTCAATTCTTCAGATTTAGATCGGAATCTTTTTAGATCGGAACTATATGAAAATTTAAACCTAGATGGAAACTAATATAAGAAAGATTTTGGCGCAAGAAAATTTTGGAAATGTGAAAAAAAAATTTGGACATTTTTCTAACATTTTTTTTCTCTCATTTATTTTTTATATTATTAAGTTTCTTCGTTCAGAATCGTTTTATTGAAGAAATGATTTATCGTTTCTTTAAAATTTTATCTCTATTAAATTTTTGCATTGAAAAACGAATTGTAAGGGAGTGAGATTTTGGATTATGTAGTTTTATTTTTCAACCGATTACGATTATTACTGGATACTTTTCGTATTGGTGTGATAAATATCTAATGAGACCTCTCTCTCTCCTCATTCTGCCCCCTTCCCGCCCCCTCCCGTCCCGATGACTCGAAAAATACGCCCACAGTACACCAATGACTAGTTAAATCTTATCCGGTTCGGGTCGCGTTTATTTATTAAAATAAACGCGCTTTAAATCCACCATTCAAATTATCACTGTTGTAATAATAAATAATATAATAATTCATTTCCAGGTAAGTATTAAAATTTTTACTCGAATTCTAATTCCACATCGGAATTCACTCATTTTTAGGTGGGTATTCCGAGGTCCTGAGTATTTTAAAATGCTCAGAGTGATTTCACGCATTTCCTGCCCGCCCTACGCGTATATTATAATACAGAAGAAATGACTACAATAATAATAATTAAACCGTCGCGAGGAAGTTACCATCGAAACGTTCAGTTAATTTACGACCGTCTAACGGGGTAAATAAGTCGAATTCGGTTCATGACAGCGGATACTTGCGTTTATTTCGTTTACGTCTACCTGACTTTGGTAACAAAATGTATTGTGTTGTTCGAAAATTAGGCCTGGGATTTTAATGCCCTAAAAAAAATCACAAAAATGCCCATAAAAAACGCAAAAATTAAGTAAAAACATTTGAAAACGCACTATAAAAATTGCTTGAAATGTATTTATCAGGGATTTGAAAAATTTGAAATAGTTTTTTTAAATAGTATTTTAAAACAAATTAATATTTTTTGAAGTAGTAGGTTTATATAAGCAATAATATTTAAATTTAATGTAAGTTTAAAAAAATAATAATAGCAATAATAAAAAAAAAAAAAAAAATGTTACATCTCATCGACTTATACATATTTTAACTTGATTTTTTTTTTATTTTATTAGTCATGAATAAAAATCTTGAAACAAAATTTCAAATTCATATTTCGTATTCAAAAATTCTAAAATTGCTCCAAAAACCGTAAAACTAAAATGAATCTTTCCCATTTTCACCAACGAACGTTTACACGTATCAAATTGTTTATTGTTACTGAAGCATATTACATTAAACGTATAAAATATAATTTAAATTGTTTTTATATTATTTTATTTTATAGTTCGTCAAATTTCAAAAATTGTTTCGTGCTTCGTCAGACTCTCGACAGATACACGATACATGTCATACTATGGAAATACTAGTAAAAAAAAAAAAAAATTTTTAGAATAAAATCAAAATATATAAAATATTAATATTATACGTTTACATTTTAAAAACATTGTAATTACAAGCAGATTATTGTTTGAATAAATATGTGAAAAACGGAAATGTTCATTTTTTTTTTGGAAAATGGTGACATCCATCTCGAAATTATATCTTTGTACAAACATTCATCACTTTTCAGGTCATGTGATCTAAAATTAGTTGCAGAACAACGTAACATTTTGAAACAGAAATAGAAATAGAAACCGATACTCGTGTGAGATACTTTTGGCATTTTAATGATACGGCAGAGAGGAGTGTGCCGGAAGTTAAAAAATATTAATAAATTTGTCACGATCAAATACATATTGCAAAGACCGACAAATAGGATTAAGCCACTATTTCGGTTGAAAGCGAAATAGTAAAAAAGACTATTGGACACGTGTTATTTTATTATGTATTACAGAGCATTGCTTCACTGCATTCGAGAAAAGTCAATTCTAAATGAAATGAAATTTAATTTATTTTATATCCTTAATTGTATTATTATTATTATTATTATTATTGTTATTGTTATATTTTTTAATTTTCTATGATTAATACTGAGATTTGAAGACTTGCAGTGAGAAAATATTTCGAAAACCAATAAATAAATATACAATAATATATTATACGAATATGTATATTTATAGTCGATTGTATTTTAATCGTTAATGTTCAATTTACAAATAAAAAATAATACACAAAAATTAACATTAGAATTATTATATTATATGATTTAAAATCGAGTGCAGGTAAAACGTTTTGTGATTTTTGAGATAAACGATTTTTTAGGCGATACCAAAATTCGTTTTTGAGGCACTATTAATCACTTATTATTTGTCCTTTTAGATTCTGAACGAAGAGAAGAAGCTAGTGTTTATTTAATTTTTTTTGTATACAACTTTTCATATGAAAATACTAGTCCAAAAGTTTCGATCAATAACTTTTTGAAACCGGATTTGCCTCTAGTTTGTACTTTAAAGAGGTCATTTTTTGAATTTCTCAAATTTTCAATTTTTTTTTTTTTTTTTTTTTGAAAAAACTACAC
>JAIPRM010011613.1:0-12752 GCA_025469315.1 Stegophylla sp. TES_Ste_2020
TTTTTTCTTATATTATTAATTTCCTTTGTTCAGAATCGTTTTACTGAAGAAATGATTTATCGTCTCTTTAAAATTTAATACGCCCGTCAAGAGAATACCACCCGTCGTGCGAAGTACACCCATCGTGCGAAGTATGTCCGGCTTTTTGTACATTCAACTGGAAATAATTACTTATATTGTTTTTGTTCATTGTTCAATATACTACATACTAATAATATGATCGATGAGACACGTTCGTGTCTCATTGGTGTACACGTGCAATTAATATTAAGGAGTTGGAAATTACAATAATACTTACGTCATGACAGAACTATAATATATAAATCTGCTCAAACAATTGCCATTTGGAACGAGTTATATTATATATTTTGATAATTATTTGGAGAATGAAAACCTTTGGAGAAATTTCCAAATTTTGAGGAACAATGACATATTATAAAATATGTGAGTGAGGTCGTATTAAATTTTCAATTCTTAATATCAAGAATTAAAAATTATGAGAAATAAAAAATAACAAAAAACGAGAAATTTCCAATATTTTCAAAATACTATACTTAACTCAAAATTGATCAAATGTTTTTGAAATTTTCATTAAGTGATCCCGTGACTATTTTTAGTGGTTGGTGAAAGTTTCAAATTTCTAATTCCAACATTCTTTAAAGTAATGTCAAAAACGATTTTTTTAATTTTATAAAAATTCCGGTAATAGCATGTTTCACAAAATATTTTTGACAAATTTTCCTAGCTTGATCTTGGAAAAAGTATTGGAAAATTACAAAAATTACATGTCTAAAATACCATATCTGTGATTTCGGATCTACAGAGATACTGATAGAAAATTTCGGGACAAGTATTTCTGTACCTGTCAAAGAAGTGTTACCATTAAAAAAAAAAAAAAAAAAAAAGCATCATTCCAATCCTAGGACAGTATTGTATAGGTATTAATAAGTATGCGGTGTAAGAGGTACTTTACTCAAATTTCGCGAAGGCACGACAACCCGACACAGCGGTGGCTTGCAGATCATATTTATAATAATAATAATAATAATAATAATTTAATACAGTATCAATGTGTGTATTGGTAATTTAATAATAATAATATTCGTCTATTTAGACCGATCGCATAGGTATCGTGTTTATACACCAACGGACACAACACTGCTGGTGTTACACTACAACAACGTGTCGTAAACGCACTTAAAATGCACACAATAACAGTAATACGATTTACTACGATATTATTATCATTCGTTGTAAACAGTGAGAATATATTATTACAATTATTATATTATGTATTGCCTTGTAAACGATATCGATTTCGTAACCACAAACTATATTAGTCAGCCCGTATAATATTTACAATGTATGATAAAAAAGCCGGACATACTACGCACGATGGGTGTACTTCGCACGACGGGTGGTATTCTCTTGACGGGCGTATTAAATTGTAAAGAAACGATAAATCATTTCTTCAGTAAAACGATTCTGAACGAAGAAAGTTAATAATATGAGAAAAAAAAAATTTTCGAAAAATGTCCAAAATTTTTTTTCACATTTTCAAAATTTTCATGCGCCAAAATCTTTTTTATAGGATTTTCCATCTATGTTTAAATTTTCATAAAATTCGGATCAAAAAATGTTGGTTTTCGAGTCGTTTTTGTCAAATTTTGGGTAGTTTTTTCCAAAAAAAAAATTGAAGAATTGAGAAATTCAATAAATGACCTCTTTAAAGTACAATCTAGAGGCAAATCCAGTTTCAATAAGTTATTGATCGAAAATTTTGGACAAGTATTTCTATACGAAAAGTTGTACACAGAAAAAAAAAAAAAAATAATAAACATCATTGTAAAAACACTAGCTTCTTCACTTCGCTCAGAATCTAAAATAATATAAAATATCATAAATAAGCGCGTTGTGTATTTTATCATATTATATTAATGTGATATAATCAGTGTTGGGATTTATCTAGACAAATAATATATGAATTATCTGTAAAATTATCTAAGATAAATAATTGATTTATCTGTGCATATTTATCTGAATAATTTTTTTTTTTTTAAATTGAGGATTTCAATTTTTTTCAATTTTGACTGAATCTTGCAGTACTACACTAAGCAACTTGTTATATTTTTTATTTTACCATGTAGTTGTATCAAATTTATTTATTTATGAAATAAATAGATAGATAAATAAATAGAATATGAACTCTCTCAGTGACTTATTTTACAATTCCTATGTTAATAATGATAAACACTTAATTGTTAAATAGTAACAATTATTTGTGTATATAAATATTAACTCAAAAATGATTTGATGCTGAGACTAAAAATTGTAATTATTATTTTTATTATTATATTAAAAGAAAACTACCTATGTACATATATTGTATAAATAAATTATTATGTATGCTTGAAAAAGAGAAAAATAAATTATAAAATAGTTCAAATAAATTTTATTTTGAATTATTATACGTTTATAAATAGGTGTTTAACTCACTACATTGAATTTAGAATAATACTAAATATTGTTTATTGCCTATTGGATCCTTGATATTGTTATATTATATTTTATTGGAACCTTTTTATAATAAACAAACTTGAGTAATGATACCTAAGTAAAAAATATTTATACTAAAAAAAAAAAAAAAGGGTTTAAAAAAAAATTATCTGTTTTTTTTTATCTAAATAAATTTAATCGCAATTATCTCTATCTTTATCTAGATAAAAAAGTACTTATCTGGACTCAACACTGGATATAATGCTTGTATATAATAATGAAGGCAAGTACAGGGTGATCGAAAAGTCACGCACATCAAAAAATATAAGTTATAGTTTTATTAAATTACTTATAAGTGTATTTATAAATACATATTACAAAATATTTAAAACTAATTTATATATAAGTATATAATATCGTTATACATATCTTACAACATAATATTATACTCAAAATGACCGCCTTGATCATTAATGTAAATTAATGTAAAACACGTTTTACCATGTTTGTGACCATTATGTGGAGCTTACAATGATTAAGTCAATCTCCGTTTTAATGTTTTTCTTTAGCTCGTCCAAATTTTGTCGCCTGAGCAATAATTAAATCACTACTACTGTGCAAGTATTGTGTCATCAACATAGGCGTAGCCAGACAATTTTGGCAGGAGGTACAAGTACAATATTTGCGCACCCGTCCCCAAAATTTTTCCCTAAACCTTAACTGCGTAAAAAATAAGTTATTAATAAAAAAAATATGTTTCATATTCTGATTGAAGCGAAATAAATAGTTTTTTCACAATGTTATTTAATTTTAAGCAGTAAAATTAGTATTTAGTAGTAAAACTAATCTAATATATTTGCCCGGAAACCTAATAGATGAGAATTAGGTTTTAAATAGTACTATAAAGAGATAATTGTTTCTTAATACTCAATATTTTAAAAAACAAGGAAAAACTATTTCAAATTTAAGTAAAAGTGGTAAAATTTGCCATAAATTAGATTTTCACGGTATCGATTTTTGCAATTCAGTTATAGCTCCAAAACTAATAGTACTAGAAACTTGAAATTTTCTCCTAATATCACTAATAATAACAATGTAAGACATACAGAAAATAATATGAACTCTCTTAGGATAAATATTGAACTTTGAAAATGACTCATATTTTGCAAGTTTTTTCCTGACTTACACAATTTTGCATTCTTGACAATAACATAAACTAAAATTTTAATACAAGTTTATTAAGTAATAAGTTTAATAGCCTTGAAAAAATCTCAAAAATTGTTTATAAATCTTTTTTTTTTTTTATTTGTTTAAATAGTTTTATGATACTATAGATATTTTGTGTAAGATAGAAATATCTTTTCAGTCCTTAAATCTTATTTAACATTAACTCTAAATTTAGAAAAAAACAAATTTTACCATTAGATTCCAGATAATATGTTTCTTTACCCATAAATAATAATTGTTATATTGTAGGTACATAATATGTTATACAGGTACTCGCATACAAAATTAAAATTTTTATTTCAAAATTAATCCATAAAAGTCATTTTTCGATAAAGACTCGCAGGGTGTGCAAATGCATGGTCATCAATACATAATGTGACGATGATGTCTAGATTTATAGTCGGCAATACCTTTGCCATTATTGTGCAGTAGCCGATAAAAATAACTCAATACAAAACTATACTATTCACAGACATATTATTCATTTTGACGCGCGCGACTTTTCGACAACACACTGTATAATAATATAATTTATACATACCGAATTTTATATGGATTATAATATACGGACGACTCGTTTCGTCGCACACGCGTTTCAATACAATAACATATTATTATTATATTGTTGAAACGATACGCAGCGCGCGGTCGTCGCGTGCAAAATTCAATACCCGCGAGAGAGACTCAAAATTCCAAACGTCTCGTTTTCGAATTTCTGTGTGTGTGTGTGTGTGTGTGTGTGTGTGTGTGTGTGTGTGTGTGTGTGTGTGTAATATTTTATAAATCGACTGGACTGTCGACAAAACCATTCGCGCGTACCATTATCGTCGGCTCCGAGGATAACGCGATATTTTCACACGAGTCTACGTTATAATATAATATATTGGTCCAGTGATGATGATGATGATGATAATAATGCGCTTCGGGTTTCGCGCGTGCGTGCGAACGCGTTCTCGAGAGATTTCAACGTATTTGTACGTGACATACATAATAATTGTATATCTGTGTGTGTGTGTGTGTGTGTGTGTGTACAAGAGAGGGGGAAAGTATCATTAATTTTAAAAAAATATATAAATATGTTTTAATAGACGTCTTCGATAAAATAATATATACCTACGGGTTATTCTTCTGTTGTGTAAGAGATAAATGATATGTGTTTTCGAGTTTATAAATTTGTATATTATTTTAGTTTTCAGTTTTACGAAATTATGTTAATAAAGTTACTGTAATTGCTAAAATTAAAATAATAATTAACCAAAAATAAAGATTACATTAAAGCCGAAACGTGAGTAGTTATGAAAATAAATGTTTTCGAACGAGTGTATAAAATGATAATTATATTGTACTAAGGAGATGATGTTAAAAATAATCGTTGCATAGGTAATAAAATTTTAAAACCACCCGAAAAATATTTTTTCGCTTACACGTGTCTAATAGGTAGGGCAGACGACTTGTAGCTCTGAAAAAACGTTAAATATGCAAGCACTTATGCACTTAAAATAAGCATTAAAATTTTTTTTTTTTTGCGTTTTAATTTGAAAGTATTGATGAAATAAATAGGCTTTAAAATGGGTCAAAACAATTACTTAATTTAAATATAATTTAAACCATTGTCACATATTATGATTATGTATCTATTAATTAAATTAATTACAGCAACTTTATTATTATTGCTTTATTCGCAATCTTCAAGCGTTTCTAGGAAATACATGTGTCCACGGACAGTCAAAAACAATATTATGCGACAAAAATTAAAAGTAAATAAATTTTTATATAAAAATGTTGACTGATTTGTTTGAAATAAAAACGTCGGTGTGGAAAAAATCGAAATAAGTTCAAAATATGCCTCGAAAAGTTTAAAATAGGATATAAAATATGCCCTAAAAACCAAAAATACTCAAAATATGCAAAATAAAATTTCAAAACTAGCTTTGTAAAAGCATGAAACGTATTTATTTCGTACTCCGGTTACTTTTGTAACTGAGCAAAACAAATATGCAAATGCTACAAGTCCTCTGCCCTACTAATAAGACGTATTTATAGGTGTACATGTGGTTTTTGTACACCTAAACGTATAAGACAGTCTAACTAGTAAATGAGCTTATTGTTCTTGAACTGTATACTGTACAGTAGACCTGTTGTACCGACGGCACTATATATATATACGTGTTTTTTAAGTACTGCTGTACTGCAGCAGGTAGATGATGTGTACCAGGTACCCGCTGCGCCCGATCGTAATTTGTCTCAACCTAACCTATTGCACCGTCGAAAGTGGATCAATTAAAAAAAAAAAAATGAAACAGACGAGAGAGAGAGAGGTGGACCAGTAGTGAGGTCCGACACGTTTACGTCCCGAGCAGAGGGGGGGGGAGAAACTAAATAAAGGACTTTGGGTACGGTCGTGTAATAATATCACGCCTTATATATATATTCTTTGGCAGCAGCAGCAAGGGTGACGGTATATATTATGATTCCTTTTGACGGCCATAAGCCGCCACGGGGCGGCGGCTTATATAAAACAAACAGAAACGGTTTTTGTAATAGTGTCCGTGATGCGGAAAATGTTATTTTTTTTTTTTTTCTTTTAATTTTAATGGTTTATTTGTACGAGAAATGGGATTTCGGGTTCTTTTCAATCATTATCCATAGTTGTTTAGCTTTATATACATTATATATTATATTATTACCTATATTGATAGTTATTATTCGTTCCATGTTCGATTAAACACTCGACGCACTACGCTAAACACAATACAATGACCGAGGAGAAAATACATCGGTAAGAATCGACGAAAAAAAAAAAAAAAAAAAGAAAAAGAAAAAACTAAATTAAACTAAAACCGATGCGGTTATACCTAAACAAAGCTAATGACGATACACATGACGTTAGTGCACGGTGGGTGCGCCGCGATCGTGTGCCGGTCAAAGGCGTGTTTACGATGGATGAATCGTTTTTCAAAATTTCATAAATTAATCGTCGGCGGCGGCGGCGGTTCATCAATCGCGCCCAACATATAATAATATACCCGCCGATGATAAAGCAAAAGAAAAATAATTCATTTACGAAAAACATATTATATTTAATCACGAAAACGACGTGTAAAAATAACACACACACACACAATTAATATTTTAGCTTCGACTTTAATAAATTGACCACTAACCAGTAGTGTATCTCTGAAGCTCCACTAAGGAGGGGGTGATTTGTAAATTATCCTCATTACACATCATCGTTCGGACTTAGCCCCATAAATCCATTTTTAAAAAAAAATGTAAATTGTTCAAATGTTAGCCTAAAATTGTCTTTCGTCAGTCTTCTAATAGATCGCTCGTTTTTTTTTTTTGCTTTTCTAAACTTTTGGCAATAATCGTGCTTTTCATTGCTTCTCACATTCAGTCTTCTCGAGCTTTTTAAATAATCCATATATAACCAAGCAGTGGCGTATCCAGAGGGGGGGCTGAGGGGGCTGCAGCCCCTCCCAAAATTTTTCATTTATTATCCGCAGTATTTAATAGTTCACCTTTAATTTTATAATGTCTTAATAATCTAAATTGTTTTTATCTATAGTCATTATCTAATTAATAATCAATATTAATATCTAATTAAGATAATATCATCGTCAATGGCAAATGTATAAATTCCTTTAGGCTTGACCAGGTAAACATATTTTAATTATTTAAAATTATTTGGGTTTTGTTGTATTTTGCACCTAAATGACCCCATAGTGTCAACTTTGTAAGAGGATTAAAATTAAATTTTAATTATTATTTCATTTTATAATTTGTAATAAATAAGACTGTAATATGGTGCATAGGTACTAATTAAATAAAAATGTTGTTGTTGTTGGGGGGGGGGTGTATCACGATTTTATGGGCTTTTTCTAATTTCTAAAAATTAATGAAATCAAAAAGCACTATGGAATTTTGTCACTGATCAGCCCCTCCCAAAAAGAAATCCTGGATACACCACTGTAACAAAGTCATATTCATAAAATGTTGATAATATATTATAACGAGTAAAAGAATTTGATGATAATACATATGTATTATTATACATTTATAATTTTTAAATGAAATAGGTATTTCATAAAAAATAATGTATAATAATTTGTTTAAATCTTGTTATATAAAAAAAAAAAAAAACATTGTTCTCAATGACAAATTGAACAAATTTTAACGAGTGTTTCTTAATTTCACACAAAATAAAATTTTAAGTTAATTATTTACTTGCATTAGCTACAAGCATCAAAGTATGAATAGTTACAGCAAAATCGTCTTTTCTTTTAAAAAAAAAAAAAAAATAGTCCACGGTAGATAAATAGTTATAAATGTTATAATTATTACATCTCGATGAAAAAAAAAAAACCCAAGGAAGAGGCGATCCAACCATCGCCCTCCCCTCAAATACGCCACTGCCACTAACTGCTGATTAGAAACTGCAAACAATAATTAATGCTTTATCAATATTTACCAGAAAATTAAAAAGTTTGTTTCGATTTTCGCATATTATAATATTTCCAGGGTAGTATATCCGTTTGATATTCACGAATATCAACAACGATAAATCGTACACGAATCCCAAAAAATTAAAATTGGCTTTATCACAGCATATTAAAGCATGATGTAACAAAATCACAAATAGACGCAACACGACAAAATAATATTAAGTATATTCAAGTAGTGTTTTACAGCTATTTATATTTCGCTTTGTTCACCAGTTAACTTAATAATAAAAATTCAACGATATAGAGTTTCCTTTCAAAAAAAAATAAAATTATAATAGTAATGGAATAATGACAATAAAACAAAACGAAAATGGCGTGTGTTTATAAATTAAGCGAACAATAGAAATGAATGGTGGATTTAAACCGACTTTTATTATTTTGTAAATCTTTTTCGGTCCGTTCCCCGAAAAGCTCGATTTCCTTGTACACATATATATATATGTATACATGTTTATTATTATTTCATTTCATGTATTTTTTTTTTTTTGGCAACTCGCAAAAGCGATAAAATAAAAACGTTGATAATAGAACAACAGTGTGCGTATAGGAGTGCAACGAAAGAGAAGGAGCAAAAAAAAAAAAACTCATAAAAAAAACTAGCAGCATTAATAAATACATATATATATATATATATATAAAGTAGCAGGCAACGTTTTGTTGGCACAATTTACGGCAAATAAAAACGAACGCATCCGGACTAAATGAAATAAACCAATACGACAAGCGATGTCCGGATGCGAATATAAAAGGGATGGAAAATTCACCCTCGCCGGTGTTTTTATTTTTTTATTTTTTCCCGTGCTTTATTTATTTATTTTACTTTTCGTTTTTTTTTTTTTTTTTTTTTTTTTTCATTTTGTCATTTTATTTATGACGAAACAAAACGAGAGGGGGGTAGGCGAGCGAAAAAAAAAACGCTACTCACACATGGCCGAACGCCGCGTGTATATTTGTCCGATTGAAAAAAATTAACTGAAACAAAAATGACCACTCACACACACACACACATTCGCACAATACACGATAATAATTTATATTATTATACGCACATTCGACAGTATAATAATTCCTGTGTGTACGTGTAGAAACAAAAAAAAAAAAAAAATGAAAATAAAATATAAACCGCTAGTGAGGGGAGCGAAGCGTACGGTATAATAATAATAATAATAATAATAATATGGGGCTAGTCAAATAGACAACAGATTGAGCCGACTACTGTTCGCGCATAGTGGCGGTGGTCATCATTAATAATAATAATAATAATAACAGAGAGCCCCGTTGTTGTTGGTGATTTGTGACCGGTCGGCGGGACTTATGGTTTGTGGATCGACTTCTAATTGCGTTATTTCCTATCGGCCGCCGTCCCCTATATAATACGCGCAAACGAAATGATGAAAAAAAAAAATATATATATATATATAAAATAATTTAATACTGTATACGCCATACACACACTAGACGTGTGGGCGGAGGGAAATCAAAACTGCGTGCACCGCTGCTGCTCCTGGACAGGTACCGATGCAAAAGTGACTGACAGGTATAGAGCAAAGGGCTCCTCCTTCCCCTCGCACTCATTCTCCTCTCCTTCCCCTCTCTCTTTCTCTCTCACGAGTCAAAAACCGATTTACAAGTCGTTCTCGTCCATCGGTCATTATATATATTTTGTGCGCAAAATAAATCACAACTTTTAACCACATTACAATATTGTATTATTACACAGCCTATATAATATTATTATCGTACCGTTCGTTATTACACATATTGTACATCATTATAATATTATATTGCGCAATACCGTTTTTATACGACTCGTCGAATCCAACTCGACTTTTACAATAACACTTTATGTGATTATTTATGACGAAAACAATAATTATTATTATCGAACGTGTAGATAGGATAATAAAAAAAAAAAAACCGGACATACTTCTCACGATTGGTGTTCTCCGCACGACGGGTGGGATTCTCTAGACGGGTGTATTGAATTTTAAAGAAACGATAAATCATTTCTTCAATAAAACGATTCTGAACGAGGGAAGTTAATAACATAAAAAATAAATGAGAAGAAAAAATGTTAGAAAAATGTCCAAAATTTTTTTTTCACATTTCCAAAATTTTCTTGCGCCATAATCTATCTATTAATGTTTAAATTTTCATATAGTTCGGATCAAAAAATGATGATTGCCGAGTCGTTTTTGTCAAATTTTGTGTAGTTTTTTCCAAAAAAAAATTGAAGAATTGAGAAATTCAAAAAATGACCTCTTTAAAGTACAATCTAAAATCAAATTTGATTTCAAAAAGTTACTGATAGAAAGCTTTGGACAAGTATTTCCATACCAAAAGTTGTACACAGAATAAAAAAGAAAAATAAATAAACATCATTGTAAAAACACTAACTTCTTCACTTCGATCAGAATCTAAAAGGTACGTATTTGATGTTGAAACTTCAGTAAATATAACGAATCTGATTCAATATGAATATGTTTTGTGGTGTTTAGATTTGCAATCAAAAAGATTTTAGAACCTTATTGACATAAATATTGATTTACATATTATTTCCAAGATTTATTATTTTACAGAGCTAGAAACTTTTAGCAACATCTACAAATAGTTACGTGCGTGTTTCATACAAATTTCAAAAAATTTGACCAATGCTTAGCTAAATATAGAATTTTGAAAATATTGAAATTTCTCGTTTTCCTTTGCAACTGTTATTTTCATAAAAATTATAAACTCTTCATATTAAGACTTCAAAATTTAATACATCATTAATAGTACTAAAAAAAATATCGAAAATCGTAAGTCAACTTTTTTTTTATAACCGTTTAAAGTTGAAATTTGTATAAAACATTTTTACTTAAAGTTTAAAGTCAGAATTATGATTCAATTGACAGCTGAATCCAATAAGAGAAGATTTATTTTTATGATTATTACGTAACATACCTATTATACAAATTTGATCGTTTACACGAATAATGAAATTAACATGGATTTTTGAATTTTTCTGTTATTCATAAACAATTAGTAAACGAACTAAACATAATACTAAAATTAAAATTAATTCAGAATACTTATTTTATTGAAAAAAAAGGATTTCTTTTCTTTTAATTCAAATTATCCACCAAAGAGCGTATCCCATCCAAAGAGCGAAGAATACCCCTCGGTGTGAAGTAAGTCCGTAAAAATCTATTTCCAATACAGTAAATGTAATTTTTGACATTTTAAAAGTATTAACAAATGAGCCTTTTTATAATATGTGCATATATTGATATTTTTTTATACCTAATAAGTATTGTAAATAATGAGCATATGCTATATAATGATTTTACGTCCATAAATTCTGAAGCTGTAAAAATTAATAACTATAATTATATATATATTATTTATTGTTTTTCAGGGTGAAACAGTGGGTTCTGAGGTATTTTAATCTAAATTTATGAGCCAATCATTAGAAAATACCTAATAAAACGAAATATGAAATGAAAAATTATAAATTTATATAATATATTGTTGTATTAATTCAAATATCCTCTAATAATAATGATTTTTACGATTTCTTCAGTTTTCATAAATGTAATATAAATTACTACAACGGTTGTGTTGTAAACGTTTGATTTAAAAATAAATTAATAGCACTCATTAAAAATTAAATGACTCACTCGATGTAGCACGCATTTTAAACGTATTTCATGAATTATGTTTAAACATCTTCAACGCGTACGTTTATTATACGGCTATAATATAATGTTTCTGTTGCAAATTGTATTGCATCAAAAAATATTATATAAATGTAATTGTTGTTGTTTCAAACACGACGTACTTACGTTTTGGTTAATAAATACGTTTGTGGCATTATTAAAATTGTGATGATGAAAACAGAAACTAGGATTTTAAAAATGTAATTAGCCAAAAACTTACCAATCCGCAAACGTATATATTTTGTGATAGCACACGATTTTCTTCGTCCACTTCCCCAGCACAGTATAATAATTAATATTTTATAATCCACTACTCTAGCATTGCAAAAGTAACAAAATTATTGCAGTTAAAACAAAATAAAATATATGCTACCACGTTAGTAAATAAAATACTTTGTGTCTATAGTGGAACACGAAAAAAAATGTTTTGTAATCATGGCCGGTGTTTACTACAGAATACATTTTAGATTCTGAACAAAGTGAAGAAGCTAGTGTTTTTACAATGATGTTTATTTTCTTTTTTTTTTTCTTTTAACACTTTTTCGTATAGAAATACTTGTCCAAAAGTTTCGATCAATAACTTTTTCAGACCGGATTCGCCTCTAGATTGTACTTTAGAGAGGTCATTTTTTGAATTTCTCAATTCTTCAATTTTTTTTTTGGAAAAAACTACCCCAAATTTGACAAAAACAACTCGGGAACCATCATTTTTTGATCCGAATTTTATGAAAATTTAAACATAGATAGGAAATCCTATAAAAAAGATTTTGGCGCAAGAAAATTTTGAAAATGTGAAAAAAATTTTTGGACATTTTTCGAAAATTTT
>JAIPRM010011614.1:0-12751 GCA_025469315.1 Stegophylla sp. TES_Ste_2020
AAATATGCTCTTAAACCGAAAAATCACCAAATATGCAAAAATATGCACGAAAAACTTTTGATATGTTTATCGTAGTATCTTGGAATGAATTTGTAGCTCACTTAGCAATAAATCTAATGATTAAAAAAAAACATGCAAATGCAACATCTTCCGAGCCTTACTTATATGCAATCGACATTGACATTAATCATTTGTACATAATATTTATGTATATGCATAAGAACTAAAGTACGAAATATAAATTGTCCAGATTATCCGGATGTCCGGACTAGCGATGACTGGATCACCGAGACAACTGTAATTGAATTAAAATACTTGTAATAGAAATTGTGTGTTCATATATATATATAAATATTTTAACTAATAAAAAAAAATGCTATTTCAGATTATTTTTAAGAGTTATTTACATGTGTTCACAGAGCTTAAAATCGTTCTTAGAATAGTAGCATAGTTTGAGTATCATAGTTTCAATGCAACGATGTAGATTGCCCGAGTGGTCTCATCATTTAACATTTATTATTGCCATTATGATCTAGCTTTGATAAACATTATTATTTTTATTTCCATTATTTGAATAATTATTATATTAGTTTTATTATATAAAATTAAATCGTATTACGTTTAATTGTCAGAGTAATTTATTTATTTACTGAAAGGATACAAACCCAATACAAGTTATATGATAGTAATCTTAAAATTCAAAATTACACAAATTAGTAATATGTAACATTAAATCACATAAATACTAAAATACTATACAGTTATTAATCTTTTAATAAAAGTTGGTTAGTAATTTATTGATCCCTAAATAATTATTAATATTATCTATAATTAATTTGGTCTGTATTTAAAATAATAATTATGATATTTTATACTCATTACTGCCGATTCGTTATGAAAACGCGTCATTACAAAGAAAACTCGATAATTATTATTATAGTATTATCAGTGTTATTATTATTTTAAGTGTGTATTTCTTAATACCGCTCCTCGTTTTGCGGCGTTCAGAAATTGAGTGTGTGTGTGTGTGTGTGTGTGTGTGTGTGTGTGTGTGTGTGTGTGTGTGTGTGTGTGTATGGGGAAGGTGGCTAAGTTTACTCGCGGAGCACTCTGCATTAAGTGTTCTCGTGTTTTGTTCACCAACCCTCATCCCTCTATCCCGACAGCCAATTTCGAGTATTGCTAAAATCATCCTTCGTACTTTAATTATTAATAACCCTCACCCAAATAGTAATTATTTTAATGCGAAACTTTTGAATAATCTCGATTCAACGCGAATCGTGTGCTTAAAGTATAATAGTATATTACTATATATTATACGCGTTTACGGGCGAAGATTTTGCAAGCGCGTAATTCGAGCTATTAACGTTTATGGGGCATCTTTTTGAAAAACAAAATAATCTGATGTCGGTGTATCTTGTCATTTACAAGACAACTGACGAAAACTTCCTTTCGTGCATTCAGTCATAGCCCACACAAATATTTTTCGCATTGCTCTCGTTCCAATATAGGAATACACTACGCATAGAGTTAGATATTCGTCTATCAAAGTTCCAAACAGTAGTGATTAAACCCTGGAGCGACGACGTGCGTGACATTTTATAATACAATTTATATATAATTATTATTTCAACCCCTCCTTGTCCACCCCTTTCTCTACTTCATGGAAGAAAATCGATTCGATAAATATTTGTTTTTCGTCACTACTGCAGGTAATATTAGAGCATTTACCCCATACATTGATTTTTCATGTTTCCTACATTTTTTAAGCAACTGTTATTTCAATATTAAAGTGTAAGCAATATTTTTAATCACATTTATTTTTTATTTTTTTTATCTAGATAATTGAATATTAGTTTGTGGTTATTACAGTGGTTATCAGAGTTTATAAGCATTGAACGAAATATGGAACTTTCAATAAATTTACTTTTGTTTAATTACTATTAAAAACTTGTCTTTTTATTTTATGAAGTTATATTAATATGTATATTATTTTGCACATTTTTGCAAAGCACATTTTTGATATTATTTTGACATTTTTGGTACATTTTTAGTTTACAGCCCTGCTTACGATTGTAAATTATGATGTACAACAATATTCAGAGTTATTATTCATTATTATTATTATTATTATTCACCTACTCGTTTCATAATGATATTGTCAAATTTCACTTGATATTGTATTACAGTGCCTACTTAGTTATTTCGCATAGAAAGGTCGTGACTATAAGATCGATGGCGTTCGAAATTATTAAGTGGTTTACCGCGTTGTCTGCACATAACATAAATACATATATGATCATTGGTACACTAGTTTTGTATAATCTTGGATTGACTGACAGTTCAATTCCATATACAGGCGAAACAAAAAAATAAATAAATGAAAAACGTAAAAGTTCTCACTCCGGGTATACTCGTTTGGAATTGGTCAACAACTCGAATGAATACCATAAAAGTCCTTTTCGGGTTTTATTTTCCTTTGTTCGGCAGACCGTCATCATATCTCTCTCTCTCTTGAATCACAAACCAATTATTTCGAACTGCAAAAGAGTCCGAAGAATATTTATTGCGTGGCATGCGCTTCTCTCGTCCGTTCTACGGTACTCAAAGTGAAAACTTTCGAAGACATAAAAGTCAACTTCTGGTTTATCCCATTAATGTTTTATTTTGGGAATTCGTCTTCACGAATACACGCGGCCACGCAGTCACTCACTCCCGACCGCCTTTAAACATTTTTCGGACGAGGAATAATGTAATTTAAAGTCTACTCGGATTTCGACGGATAGATATTAAACAGAAAATGAACGCGGATACAATAATTCGTATACTAGAGTAACCATACGTCCCTTATTTCAACGTTGTGTAAACTGTACATTATTCTATTATATTAAATTTACACCATTATCTTACGGGAAAGTTGAATTTATAGTACTAAACAAAATTTACGTAATTATATTATTTGGGAGGTGTAATTCCCGATATTTTTTACTGAATGAATATTATAAAGAAAGTACAACATTTTTTTCATTTTAAGTATAGAGCAAATTAAAAATTAAGAATGCTTACATAACTTTCAGTTATGTTCTATAGAGCTATTATTTATAGAACTGTTCTATTCAAAATAGGTATCGTAACATTTTAAATATCAATTTTAAAAATCGTTTAAATTTTTATTCTTGTGTAAAAATCTATTTTAAATAATATAGTGAGAGCAGAGTTAGAAAAAATTGAATTTTACAAACATCAAAGAAAAGCTCGGCGAAACGTGTTATTAATTTAACGTAAAAGCATTATACTGACATTTGGGACTCCTATGATATCGAATTTTTTTAAAATGTCTCCACTGACCTGTAAAGTTATTGATTTTGGTAATTAAAACAACCTACTACTTATCTTTATTAATGTAATTAAAAAGAAGATTTTGTTTGTTTCCTTGAATGCACTAATTCTTAAAATTATAAATCGAATTTGAAAAATAATTTTTACATTTGACAGCCTCATAGAATGCACGACGATTTCTTCAGTGGCGCAACTAAGATTTTTTCAAGGGGGTCCACCTATAAATTTCTACTATAATTATTTAAATAAATGTAAAACTATCATCAATGATAATGGACACTTTACACGAATTCATTAAATACAAATTCCATGTAGCAAAATCTAACTGCCTTTTCTAAGAGTGAATACTTTTTTAACGTTATTTGTAGATTAATAAAATGAAGCGTCACATATTTAAACAATACTATACATTTTTAAATGATGCATCAAGTTTATTTCTGAATTAGCAGAGATTAAAATTGTTAAGTTAAAAGGATTATTTTTTTCCAATATTCATTGAATGAAATTTCCATAAATATGGTTTAATGGGAGTGTCCAGACACCCGAAACACCCCTCTTGGTTGCGCCACTGTATTTTTTGGTCCAATCATCAACGACGGCATGGCAAACATTCGTATCGTTGACGCATAATATTATGTCGCCGCGAGAAGCTTTCACGCGCGAACTTCAGGTAGTCTAAATGCGAGGCAACGGCGGCGGTCCCGGGAAATTATTTCGAATTAAAACCGCGCCTCCGGGACACCGATGCCCCGCCGCAGCCGGGAGACGGGCACTCGGGTCGAAAGTGAACGTTCCCGCGCGGATCTTCCGCGACCGCGTCCCGATCGCCGTGTACCAGTAGTGCGCGGTAAAATACTTCGTGTGAACACACCACCGCGCCGCGGCACCGGTACCGCGCGCGGCCGAATCGCACGCCGCATCCGCGAGGGCGACGAAAAGAGATTAATTTCGACCGCGTTTCCGGGGCCTCGCCGAGCCCTAACACTCTCCGCCGTCGCCGCCGCCGCCGGTCCGCTAATCGCGTGTGAGTTTCGAAACGAACACCCCCGTTTACGACGAGACTATCTTTTCACCCGCGTCCCGCCCCACGTCGTGATTACGACGGCCCCGAGGATGGGATGGTGCGGGCGGGGATGATGCGCGATAATTTACAGGGGACGTTTATAATCCACCTGTGCGGAGCGGCGTTTTCTCCAACTCGCCCGGCGCGGAAGCCACAACGCCGTTCGACGGGTGCTTACCACCGCGTGGACCACAGCGACCGACGCGATACAATAATAATTGTCGAGACGACGGACATATGGCGATGAAAACAATTTTGAACACTTTGTGGTTCAAAACGTTCGGTTCGAAACAAAAAAAAAATAAATAAATAAAAATCCGGACATACTTCGCACAACGGGTGTTGTTCTCCGCACGACCAGTATTCTTCGTATCTCGGATGTGAAGCTCTCGGTGGTGGGTGGTGTATTAAATTTTAAACAAACGATAAATGATTTCTTCGATAAAACGATTCTGAACGAGGGAAGGTAATAATATAAAAAATAAATGAGAAAAAAAAATGTTGAAAAAATGTCCAAATTTTATTTTTCACATTTTCGAAATTTTCTTGCGCCAAAATCTTTCTTGCATGATTTTCTATCTATGTTTAAATTTTCATATAGTTCGGATCAAAAAACGATGGGTTTCGAGTCGTTTTTGTCAAATTTTAGGTAGTTTTTTCAAAAAAAAATGAAGAATTGAGAAATTCAAAAAATGACCACTTTAAAGTACAATTTAGAGACAAATCTGGTTTCAAACAAATATTGATTGAAACTTTTGGACAAGTATTTCTATACGATAAGTTGTACACAGAAAAAAAAAATAAACATCATTGAAAAAGCACTAGCTTCTTCACTTCGTTCAGAATCTAAAAAGTGCAAAACGTCGATAGTGATATTTTTGTACGGTTCAAATACGAATTAGGATCTAGAAAGTTTTAGTTTGGACATGTTGGCGAATCCCAAACCAACGAAATAATAACATAAAATATTTAAAATATATATACTGACAATAAATACATTTATTGTCAGTCAAAATGTCATTTTTATTTTGTCCTTGACACCAAAATGTCGAGGACTGCCGATTAGAAAATACGTTCAAATAAATAATAATGTTTGCGATATCGAAACTTTAACTAATATCAAATCAAAGTATGAATGTGTTTTTCGTCGAAATTTCACTTCGCGGACTATTTTGCCACTGGTTACGATTCCGACAAAACTGACGTTTTACCTCAATTTGACATCGTTCAGCAACAATGTGTAAAGGAAAATAACCAAAAGATAATCGATTCCATTAAAATGTTCATATTATGATAATACCTACCTAAAATCCTAATAAATAATATTGATGTTACGTCTTATATTCCAATAGGAACCAACTCAAATATATAAATACCTACGTGATGTACATTTATAGTGAAGTTATTTAGTTTTACATAATACAATTATTTAGCTTAATACAAAAAACTTGTTAAGATGAAAAATTGTAAAATATTGACGTCTTTGTAACGAGTTCTTAAATTTATTAGGATTTCAAATAGCCAACGAAAAATGCATATTGTCAGGTTATAAAATAAGATATATAAAGGACGAGAAACGGGATGATTATGTTTAAGACTCGCTCTTTATACAGTGATACCATATTGTATAGAGTTAAACCTCATCTATCATATAACTGGTGTTGTCGAACACCTTTCGACAACGGAAAGTTTGTGAACCAATCAACAGAACACGTTATAATCACTTGATAGAACAATAATTGCCTATGAAAAATCCTCATTTCACACATCCTTCCTTTGTAAAAATGTTTAGCTTAAATAATATGTTCGTGGTAATAATTTCTCGAGGGCGATTTGACGGATCCCTTCTCTTCTGGTCTCACCGCAGTCGCATGCTTTCGAAATACACGTAAGCGTATAATATAAAAGTCGATCGAGACCCAAAGAGGTTAAAAGTTTATGTACTTTTCTGCCTCGCTCACACCAGTCATATTGATTCCATTAGACTAATTAGTGGATAAAACTTTAGAAAATATCGGACGCCACGTAGTGTATATACGTTATAGGTGTAATTAGATTTTCCACGAAGCGTCTAGGGATTTTTTTGCTCTGGAGAATTCCAACCACGTATTGTTATTGTTAACCTCGTATTACCACTTCGGAGCTTAAACTGCAGTATATTCCCTGAATTCTGAAAGTTAAAGTATGCACAGTCTGAATTACAAACGAGTTTTCTTATACACTATAATATAATGGTCATTTCAATTCCAGTTTAATTAAAAATATACGTTCAGAGTTACTTAGATAAAGGAAATTCAAAACAAAATGTCGAATTGAAAATTATGATTTTTTTTTTTTTTCTAAAGGATTATTTATTTTAGTTTGACTTAAAAATAATTTAAATATTTATATCGTTTTTATATGAACTGAAGACAAAATTTAAATTTATAAGAAGAGGTAATTTGTCTGCATCTATCACTCACGTATGTGATGTAGCAGAGCGATAAGACGACTGACTCACCGACATACAGCCCAATTTGCTGATTTCCAATTTGATAACATTTCTGAGCACACACCAAAGGCACAATTAGGGTGGCTTGGAGGTGTTAAGATGAAAGCCCTTCAGATATTTTCAAAATTACAATAAGTTAATACACCCTCAGGAGGAAGCTGAATCCGAAAAAGGCGTAGAATACTCTTAGCGGGTGTGTTGAATTTTAAAATCGTTTCTTTAATAAAACGAGTCTGAGTAGAGTTTCAATTAAAATAGAGTAATAATTGTCAGTATATTTAACAATTGTTATTTAATAACAGAATAATACATGTGTAATTCATTATTCGTGTAAATGATCAAATTTGTATAATAAGTACAAGTATCACCAAGTGGTCTAAATTCGACTAGAATAATGAAATTAATTAATTTTTGTGTGATTGTACACCAATTTTACATACTATAATGATATACACGCATTGAACTGTTGAACTAAAAATAATCTTGTTACATGAAACATTTACTATACGTATTCTCTTACGCCTAATGAATATTTTATAAATAATTTCAAATTGCAATAAAATATAAACATTATAATAAAATAATAAAGTTATCGTAAATGAATATTAATTCAGTATAATAAAAATATTATTATTAATGTTTAATGTTTATCGTGTTGCCTCTAGTCAGAAACAGTTGAAAAAAGTGCAAAAAATTTGATTACCACGTAAGATTTGAACTTGGACGTATTTTATATTTTATTAGTAATTTGCGTTGTAGAAGTTTACTATTCACCGTTTAAAGCCTGACAACGAGTATTTACATTATTCCTTTAAAAATGCATCTCTGAGCATTTATTTATAGACGAGTTCAGCGTCTGCTTGTCTCGCCCAATATTTGTAATATTATAATATATACATATATTTGTACAGCATTATACACGAATAGCACTGTCGTATTTGTTTATCGGTTTTACCCTTTCCGCCGAAACTTGATCGAATTTTCGTAAGTTAAGCGACGACTATTCCATCTTTCAACTGCGCACATTCGTCTTCACGTTGTGGCAAACTGTATGCGGTTCAATATATATTTGTATGTATGTACACAATATTATATACGTATGTATTATAAGTTATAGTGATACAAAGTCGAGTGGGTTCTAATTTCTAACTACACGTCCCCCGCCGTGGTTAGTACCGAAGCGTTATTATTTATTTATTTTGGGTGTCGCCGAACTTTGCATTCAGAGGATTCTAAGTGGCTAAGGTTGACACCATGATGTACGTGGGGTTGCTCGATAAACTTCAAATAATTAACGTAGAATCGATACATCACATATATAATTGATTTTAAAACTACATACTACCAAATCTTTAATTCAGTGATATTTTTTTAAATTATAATACGTTAATACAAACTAAATTAAATACTGTCTCGAGTTGATTATTCAAAATTTAAAAAATAATTTTCCTGTGCTTACTGCACCCTGGGAAGTTCCATAATAAAATTTTACCTTCAAAATAATAAACCTAATATTTAAATAATTAAATAATAACAGCTTGATTTCCCAAAGGTCAGTTTTTTATAATCTCTAATAGCATATACATTATTAATTCATATCACTTACTCTGGATAAAATATAATGCTCATAGAATATGAAGGGGAGGTTTCAGCTTTTCATACTCTATGCCTCTTTTGTAAATTACTGAAAACTCGAGGTGTTAAAATGTACGTTGAAGTGTACTATGGTCTATAGAAGTAAATCATAGTAGTTATTTTACTCTCAGTCTTGCCAGTGTATCACGCAATGCATTTTTAATTTAAATATGTAAAATTCACGTACCTTCTAGCCAAACATTTTCAACACCCCCTGAGGAGGGTGCGCGCCACACCCCATATGCTGGGAAACACATCTATAGAGAATATCACCGACGAATGTTTCTGTCATGTGTGTGTGTGTGTGTGTGTTTTTTTTTTTTTTTAATTCCAATAGGGTTAACAATAAAGGGTTAATAAACTCCTACCGTATTGTGCAAAACAATTTTCAACGCAAAGGGGCAAAGAGTCTTGTCGCATAAATCAGCCTTCCGCAGTTGTCACGCCCCCGTAAGTTCAATACCAAAATCAGAAGGTAGTTTTCGTGCGGGAAATTGTGGTTGATCTACCGGAACCGTTAAAAGGAGCTATAATATATTCGAGAACGCTGTTATAATACGCTATACAGAGGGTCTAACAAAGATGATTTTTGTTCCGATTTAACACAGAATGGTAAATAAATGTAAAATAAATTTAAATATTTTTCATGTATAATTTAAAATGCTAATTTTATTTAACTAATTTTTTATCAAAATAAATTTTTTTTTTTCTATTTCTTATCAAAGTATAAAGTTTTTTTGGTTTTGTTAAACAGCAATCACTACTTTCAATTAATTTTTCTGAAACACAGTATTGTATTTAAAAAATGATAGTATTTAAAAAATTGTTTTAATTAATAATTTAAGTTATAATAATTAATATTTAAAATTATTAACAATGGAACGGAGAAGCATAGAGACACACATAAGAATTTACTACCACTAATCCACTCTTAATTTTAAATCAGTGGTGGCCAACTCAAATGATCTTACCGAACACTTTGTAAATGCATTATTATCCGGTGAGTGGGTGAGCCGCTTAAAAATGTGTACATCTCCATATCAGATTTTGACACAGTAAAATAAATTTATTTACTATTATAAATAAAATATAATTGTAAATTCACGATATAGGAAATGTTCTGCACTAAAATAAACGCATTTTCTTAAAGTATAAAATTAGTATCGCAGGTTGTAAAATTATCCATTCGGCCTGCGGATTTTGTGTTGACCTCCTGCTTTAAATGTTAAATTCTTTAATTACTCGCCTGAAAGAAAAATTTAAGTACAACAAAAATAATATTTTCTTTCAAAATATTGGGAACATATTTTAAGAACACAAAAGAACTAAAAAATATCGTTGGTAATAAATAGAATTTTTTTTTTTACAAAAATTTATTTTCAGTAGTTTCTTGAAATATGCATGACAAAAAAGTCAAGTTTACGTATTGTAGAATGTTAACGCATGAATAAATCTGCATGGGATATTCTGTGTACTCGAAAATTGTATTGTATTTTATAATATGCTTTATAGATACGCGTGACAGTCAGGCCGTATTTAAGGAAATGTTCAGAACAAAGTCACCGAGGGAGGGAGTATAACATCCCTTGAGATTACGAGTAGTTGTCAGTACACTTACGTGTGATTTGGCATCAAACTACAATTCGACCACGGCAGGTCTTATTTTTTTTATACTTTATGCGAAGTCTATAATATACAACAATAGGAATTACTCGAATTCTAAGCATATAATATATAGTTTATACTAATAATTTAAACAAGCTGTCCGGGCAAATATCGAACGATAATAATTGAATGTGATCTGTGGGTGTGGAATCAGTAACCATCTCTTGTTTAATCGAGCGACGAAAAGAAATCTGTAATTTAGTCACCGTAATACTATCGTACGATTATATAATAATAATAATAATAATATTCTTCTTTTTCAATCCTTATCTAGTCGGTTCACAATAGAAATTTTATCCAGTATTATCCGCGATTTTTGGCAAACCCCTTGAGTCCGGTGTAAGCGTATATTATTATCTTATCGTGAACGCAATATCATTATTCCTGCTATTTTTTTTCCTACTGCATGAATACAGTACGAATCCTTTTTCCTATATAATATATATGTAATATTATTGTCATGAAAAGTGTCGTATCGAGAGTGGACCGAGAGCAAAAATAGAAAGTAGAAAATTGAAAAATTGAATTAAATGTTTTTATATTAAATAATATTTATTCTGAACTATAAAATTCGTATTTTAAAATCTTTATAAAAATTAGATTCGTGTGGACACATAGATTTTAAACGATCTAAAATAAATTGGCGAAGAAAGAATAGAAATGAAAACGAAAAATATGAGCAGAAGAGGAAGGTAGGAATTCTCCGTCAAGTCGATGTAAAAGTACATGTCACTGTTCTTGTGCACTTTTCAGTACCTATCTTCTCCTTCATTATTTTTTTTTTTTTTGACTAACTTTAATTTACAGTTCGTAACTCCAAAACTACATTTTTAATACTTCTAAGAATCTTTTTTCTCGTTTCATTTTATCGAGGTTATAGAGAATATCGTCTTTATTATTCTAAATTACTGAGTAATAACAATTTTTAGTATATAACGATGTTAGCGAAACTTTTGAATGATTTTACGACCCATAAAATGTTTCTGTATATAAAAAAGTACATTCTAATGTTATATCAATAAGTTCTTAGTTTCACGCGGAATCTATTTTGTAACTAAATGAACTGAGAATGTTAATTATTTTTTTCATTAAACCTTTTTATTTTTTATACTTCAGAACACAAAATAATAATACATTTTTATTTCTATTAATGTAATAATAAAATTAATCACTTAATTTATAATTGTAAAGTAGTTAATAAATCATGTTCATATATTATATTTATTTTTTTTTTTATTTAAATATTTAAATTTTATATTGTAACATATTTAAGCCTAAGTTTAGAATTCTGAAAATACACCTGTTTGAGAGGTTTCCTCACTCCACTATTCTGGACTATAATTGTTATGTTATGTCTATTATTAGTTGGAAAAATATTGAATATAAACATTTTTAATAAATTAAAATGAAATGATTGCGTTTAAGAATATGTTTAAAAAAAAAAAAAACAAAAATCAATAATTTGAATGAACTAGTGTTCTTAAGAAATTATCATTTTGTGCATACGATGATGACGTGCTCTACAAACAACTGACACGAGTATAGCGTAGGAATTACTATTAGACCATGTTCGGGCAACTTACGGTAACGATTACCAAAGTTATGGTTTTTACTATTATTATTTAAACAGTGCTCCAGAGCGGTGAAAGGATATCGAAGAGGGTAGGTGTAAACCACCGCCTCAACGATCCCACCATGTCTCTTCCACCCTAACGTCACAAATCTGACCTCCGTGATTCTCGAGTTTAGCGAAAATACAATTGTTTTCACCATTGTTTCCATCCGTTGTTTTCGCGTCAAAAAATCTATGTGATTAATCGTTCCGCGGTATTCAATATAATATGAGAACGCAAAATATAAAAAATACAAATTCTAAAATCAGTCACCGCGAAAATACTCAGTATTGTAAAGTATCTGAGTAAAAATATTCGATATAAAGTTTTCAAATACTTTTTTGGATATTGATCACAGTTTGACTAATTTTTATTCGTGTTTTTATTATATTCCAAAAATAGTTTAATCACCATTTTCAATATTGAATACTTTAGTTAATGAAATAGCACATCATAATATTTTTCATTATATCTCACTCTGCCTAACTTCTCAAACGAACAAAAAAAGTGCAAACAAAATAGTTAAGAGGAATCTTAAATATGAATATGAATCTACGAGTATGCTAAATTACTGTTTTTTCAACAATATTGAAAGTACTCGTATATTGAACAATGAACTATGATTCAACACTAACGTTATACTTTCATATACTTACATCTGCCATAATATTTAATTAGTTAGTAGAAAATTATAAAACAAAGTAAATAGCGAATATTTTGATTGAATAAAGTAAATTAAAATTAACAATGATTCTGTAATCGTGTAAAAATAATAAAACAAATTATATGTATGGGCACATGTAAACTCCCCTAAATTTAGGTAAATTCCCCTAAAAATAATATAAAAGGCCGCTCATTAATTTTATTAAATATGCATAAATTTTATTATGAACGTACACTAAAAATAACTGGTGAAGAAAAGTGGCGTTGTTGTTCTAAAAGATG
>JAIPRM010011615.1:0-12749 GCA_025469315.1 Stegophylla sp. TES_Ste_2020
ACAATAATATTTTTCCAACCAATTATTTCGAATAAAAATAAAATGTTCGAAATAAAAAACCAAAGTATTCAATACCAAAAAGTATTTAATACAAAAAAAAGTATTTAAAATACCATTCTAAATACTTCATGCTGAAAGTATTTAAAAAGTTATTCAATACTTAAAAAAGTATTTGAATACTTTTACTCAAATACTTTACAGGACTGATTATATATTATTTAATGATAATATACCATGAACAGCAATTAGGGTGTACAGGTATATTACAATTGTAGCGTGTGTGAGTGCATTAGTGACACCGCGCGACAATATGACACAGGTCGCAAACTCATTAATTTTAAGAATTATAATTATTTATATTATATTATATACAATTATAAAATATATTACATTTTAAATCACACCATCGCCTTAATCACAGAAATATAATTCAGATTATGAAATAACAAATTCTGAATACTGTCGTATATTATTAAAATCATTGTATAAATCAAACTATTCTTAACATGTAAAACATAGGCAGCTGTTCACTCATTGGCTTTATGACGTCACGCAGCTATTCATCAACTCTCACTATCCCGTTTATTAATCGTTTTTTAAGCTTCGGATTTTTACCAAAACGTTTTTCATTATTTTCACTTCAATAATTAATCATTCAATATAAAATAATTGCGTTGTAATCCTTTAATGATAAATGAGCGGATATTTCAAGTTCCTTGTTCTGGTGTTACGTCTAAAATACTAAAACCGATTTCATGAAAATCTATCTTATGGCATATTTTAATCGGTTTCACTCAAATATTATTAGGTAGTTTTACATTTATTATGATTGAACAGAATTTTGAATACTCTTGATTATACCTTTGGTGGGTGTGTAGAATTTTAAAGAAACGATTTATTATTTCTTTTAGAAGATTATAGCCAGGTATATGAGTGCGAGAATATATTTTTGTGAAGTGAATATCTGACGTAAAAGCGATATTAATTCTTTTATTTTGAAGTTCATTTGTTTCATTTTTAAGACCATTCGTATTGAATGAAATAATTAGAAGAAAGTTACGTGTAAAATAAGGAGACATTTTTTTTTTTCAAATGACTATAAATTGAAATAAAAACATTTTTTGTGTAGTATTGTACACCATTAACAAATAATGCTGCAGTATATTTAAATACCTATATATATATGACGATACACTCACGGAAAATTCCCCCCCCCAGAAATTGGGGGCCTTAAACTATAACTTGTATAGGTTATACGTAAATCCTGCACTAATTTTCGATAAAAACAATTTTATGTTTAAAATAACAATTTTATGTTTATGTTTATGTTTATATATTTTTGAAATTTGTTTTTCTGAGAATTTTTTTTTTTATTCTTGTTACTGTGAGCTGATAATTTAATATAACCTTAATCATATGATTATATATATAATTTTTAACATCTTATTATAATATATTCGAAAATTTAAACCGAACCATTATTATTTATTTACAGATATTTGGTATAATCAGAGTTTGAAAAACGTATCTTTAGACCGAGACCAAAGGATTTATTATTCAATAAGCGTTCGTAGAACAAAAATTATCTGCACTCCAACTCCAAAATCTAGTTGCGAAAAGTACACTAGACGGCAAATTTGTGCGTAATGTCGGAGACGTATTATACGGTTTTCTTTTGGTACCTCTTAACGATTATAATATTAGAAATCGTTTATACCAATAATTCAAATATTACCGTGAATCACAAACTCATGGGAGAGGCGATACAAAATTCCAAATCGATACTATTAAATAGAAACGTAATACACTTGAATGAATGGTCATCGCGTGTTGCCGATAAGGACACGGTCAAAGACGGCGGCGATAATAATATGAATTCGATAACAATGTACACGTTTGTAAAATGCGAATGTGCGCACTACTTAAACGATTCCTTAAGGCACATACACGGTTTCGTGACACGATGTTCGACACAAAAAGAAGAATGTTCGAACAGCAGCAATCTTTGGAAAGCATTCGACGAAGACATAACACTAGCCACGACCACGCTGTTTGAAATCAGTGACGAATATCCGATCGTTAAATCGATCGAGCCGTACTTTTTGAGAACGCTATTGATGGCGGTTTTCTATGTCAATAGTTTGCCTCACAGTGCGAACGCACAGCTAAACACGAATCGCGTTTTGTTGCAAATAATGAATCTCGTCGAACAGTATTCCATAGAATACTGTAATCCCGACTCTGAGAACAATAATAACGCACGGCCTGTTGGCGAAAAATCAATTCGTAATTTTCTCGCGACTATCGTCACGCGGCACGTACCGTACTCGCCGATCGAAATGGACGGCGTACTGCAATTGAAAAGATGTATGCGACTCCATGATCCGCACGAGAAGCAGAGTAGTGGTAAAATATTGTGCGAGGCTTTGAAATCGTCTCGCGTGAAGCTTTCGTTAGAATTCAGAACTGTCGAAGACTTGTTCAGAGAATTCGAACACACGTACGACGTGAAATCCGTCTATAAATACATGTCTGCGGTCTATAAAGTCGTGTTGAAATTAATGTACCGGACGACAGAAGAACTGTGGACGGGCAACACGTTGTTGGGCGTCCAACAGTGCGAGAGAATAATTTCAGCGTTACGATCGATGCGATGCCCGATCGAAATGATAGATCATTTTGAGTTCGTATTGAAAGTAGAACATTATAGCAGTAAGAGCGGTACAATAATTTCCAGTGATGTCTTGGAAAACGCTGCTAAAAAAATAGTAGCGATCAATACAAACGAAATCTATGACGTTATTCTCCCCGAAGCCGACACTTTGACCTTGCCAAGCTTGATGGATAGTGTTTTGGATTCGAAATTCAAACAGTTTTGGTGGACTTTTAATTTACTATATATTATAGAGTCGGAAAAAAACACAGAAAGAGCGTACGATTCGTCGTTAAACTTGCACCCCGAAACGTTGATCAATTATTCCTCGAAAAAAACTAAACCTAAATGCAACGCGTTAACCAAAGTTTATCGTAATTCTTTGTACATCAAATTTACCATTAACGATTGTCTACGTCCTGGTGAAATAGCAGTGAATAATCTTGACTGTATTAATAAATGTTTTCCGAGAATTCGTGTCTCCAACAAAGAACTCTTGAGATATTTACTTAAGAATTTTTACGAATGGATCGAAAGTAAAGATTATCGAAGTGACGACGCTGATATTGAAAATATCTTCATGGCTTCCAGTATTCTTTTGAATAATGAACTCAATACCGATGTAAATACGACAATAATGGATAACCGAAGAGAATCTCAAACATACGATTTAAAAACTAGAAAATTGGGTAAATTGGTACACATATTGGATGTCATAATGAATTTACTCGATAACTACCAAATTAAACACTGCCAGCTAATAAAAGATAGAAATTTTATACATAATGCTATGTCAAACAAGGATGGAATATTCCAAAAGTTATCTTATTATTTTAGTTTTAACAAAATGTCGGAAGTTGATGACGCAAACAATAAATATAACAAAAACATTTATCAAAGTAAAAAAATTTCTTCGCATTTTGTCGACATGGCTTATTTGACAGGAAAGGATAGTGTTATAAAATCAAAATCCTTAGGAAGAGATATATTTTTTGACTGGCATGGAAAAATTGAAAATATACAAAACATCCAAATTGAAATATCAACAAATATGTTAAACATAAACGATCTTGTCGATTATCAAAAGTTATATATAAAATGGATACTGTATATGTTTTATAAAATGTGGTTTGTTATCTTTAAGAAACAATTCATGGTTGAAAATCAAGAAGTCAACGCTAAAAAATTAATTTTTAATACAGCATTTGAATATTTAAACAAATTTAACGCAATTATATCTGAAGTACAATATTTTTATGGAAAATACGCAAAATATTGTAATTTAAAATTGATTCTTTCTAAAATAATATGTAATGTTTGCACAGAAAGAGATTTAGTTGATATAGTGGAAATAGAAATAATCAATTCAATGGCTGAATTACTTGGAGTTGTAAATGAAAATTCTATAATAATCAATGATGTTCAAAATATTTTAGGGAATAGTACGGAAAGTTGGAATACTTATTCTTATTCAACATTATTTTCGTTCATAGATAAAATGTTGACAAGAACCAGTGAAGATTTCATATTTATAAAACCTTTAAGCTTAGAATATCAAAATGTTGTTATAAACTTTGATAGCTATTGAGGGTAATTGAAGGGTCTGGTGCAAGAACCGACTATCTTCACTTTTTTCTAAATATAAGTTTTTTTATTTTGTGATAAGAAAAATGTTGTCTATATAAAATGTTCCGAAACTTGTTCCGGTGCCATAACAAGGTAAATGCATGCAGATGAGCTAATATCATACAAATGGAGATATATACCGAGTTCAATAACTTACAATCTCTGGAAATACATGTCCAGTGGCACAACTAGGCTTAAAAACTAGGGTGGCTTCAGCCTATATCAAAAATGTAAATTAATTGTTGTCAAATAAAAGTTATACATTTTTCTCCAAATAATTTTTTATAAATATAAGTACCTAGTATATTGGTAAAAAACATACACCATTAAAAAAATAGGTAAAATAAATTATTTGTGATCGAATATAATAAACGGAAAAAGCCGGCTATACCTCGTACCAATGAACCATATAAGTATTCATCGATCTTCAATTGGAATGCTCTTGATGGGTGTATTGAATTTTAAAGAAACAATAAATCATTCCTTCAATAAAACGATTCTAAACGGACCTTCATATTATTATATGTATGATTAATATCATCTATTTATATCTATATTATGCATTAGCGTGTGCATAGGTGTGTCTGATTGGGCTATAGCCACATCTGCCTTTATATATATATATATATATATATGTTATATGTTATATATTACGGTGAAAGACAATAAGCGATAAATGCGTCATTTCCTGGTCAATGACGTCATTTACCTAAATGATTTATTTATATTGTTTATGTGGGTAAATATTTTTAAAAACCGCACTTTCAACTCAAACTTATATTTTATATTACCGGTCATTGGCGTCATTTACCAATATTGGTGGTTAATGATAAAAAATTTCAATTAAAACTGGTTTTCTAAAAATATCATATGAAGTGTTATTTTTTTCTTCCAATGTAATTGTTCCAATTCCAATGTGTAAAATATAGAAGGCCAGCAATTATAAGGTCGGGCCACGAAAAAAATAGATTTCAGCAAAAAAATAATAAATAAAAATAATTTAAGCTAATTATCTGTAATAATTTAAAACTATGGTTGCATTAAGCTCGATTGAGGGGCATTATAAAAGTCGGCAGTGACTATTTCAATGTGAATATTTTTCATTCAGCAATCACATAATCGTAATGTTAAACAAATTATTAAATATGTGGGTATTATTTAATTTGTCATTTACATACTTATAAATAAATAGTTATACTTAATAATAAATAATAAATTTTATATGATTTATTACTTTTTATATGAATGGAATTATCGTATTGATGATGATAGCTTTGTTTGACTTTAAAAATATATGGACCAAAAAAAGGTACCTAATTAAAAAATAATAATTCAAGGGAGGCGGTGGGAGATTTTAAACATCAAAAGGGGCGTTGCGTAAAAAAAGTTTGGCAAACACTGGTATGGATAAATATTATTATGAATTACAAATTATACAGTCAGATTTAATTTTAGCCCCCCCCCCCCGAACAACAATCCTAAATACACTCCTACCCATTGTGCGAAGTAAGTCCGACTTTTTTACTTTTACTTAACTTTCCTTTACTTCACTTTCCTTTACTTTACTAAATTTTAAGTTTTTTTATCCAATAAATAAAAAAAAGGAAAAAAGTCAATTTTACTAAAAATAAAAAATTTCAATGTCAACAAAGTCTTTTTGATGTTTTTTTTTAAACATTTTCTTGTGCTAAAATATTTTTCATATTATTGTCTATCTCAATGTCATGGTCTATTTATTAAAATTCTATTTTGTTATGCATGGGCCATGGATAAGATAAAGTTCATGGCGTGGGCCTATCCATTTTTTTTTATTATCTAATATCTAAGTCTACAACAATGGTTATGGGAAAAAATTAATTGTTTACCAGTCACAGACTTCTATTATAGCATTATTAGTATTCTATTATATTAGTATATAGAAGTCTGTGTTACCATTATAGACCTGAATATTTTTTAACAGTGATAAGGAATGTTACTTTATGGTTGATATCACGTAAAATGGTGAATCATAGATATATATAATAACTATGTGGTGAATCAATAACAATATAATATTATCATGACGTGATTATATTAGTCATTTGTTGATACTTACTAGACAGTTAAAATCGTGTTCTACTTTATTTGCGTTTATTGAATTGTGTACGTTTTAATATTTAATTTTTTTAATTATTGAACTGTTACATTTTTTTGAAAATTAAACTATTTAACACCAAAATGGCTGTGTCAAGTTCATCATCACTGTTCGCAGACTTGGAAACCCAATTGGAAATGTTTGTAGAAAACGTACGACAAATATGTATAATAGTGGAGGATTTCCAACCTCAAGGACAAACAGTATTAAATCAAAAACTGTACATAAGATTTTTCTAAATATTGATACAATTTAATTAAAATTTTCGAGCAGTGGATCATTATTATTTATTAAAATAAAATTATGATTTTCAGACAAAATACTGTAACTGGTTTACAAGAAATCAATAAACTGAAATCCAACGTTCAAAATATGTATGTTCCATTAGAAGTTTTTGAGTAAGTATCCACATCGTATTTTTTAAGCATATTGTATGATTTTTCATTTTAGGGCTTCATATACAAGTGCAATTCACTAACTAGAAAACTGTTTTATTCGAACATTCTTCAATTATTTAAATAAACTAATAAATGTAGTCAGGGCCGGATTTTAGACTTTGGAGGTTCACAAAATGAGGACATCCACATAACTAGATTTCTTTTACATTTTTGTATTAGTATAGTATTAGTACCTACATTTTGATATAAAACATTAAATATTTACAGTAGGTACAAATTAAAATCATAACTTAAATAAAAATTTTCATTGTTGCCAATTTGTTAGCCTAAGAAACATGATTATTATCTATTTTCTCAAACTTCATTTTACAGACAATTATATCATCCAACAATTATAGCCAGGCACTTTATTTCCTGACATAGGCCCCAAGGTTCATAGATAATTTATTGAATATTGTTTATAGACCTTGATAGACCTACCTAGTACCTATATACCACAAAAAGATTGGAAACTTTCATTTGTAGAAGTATACTTCATATTAATTGTACATCTATGTGTAGGGTAGTTCAAAACAATTTATCTTATTTTATATGATAAGATGCATATTTATGGTTTATAAATGCTGATTACTAAATTGCATATAAAATATAGTATACAATTATTTATAGTACCATGAATGTAAAAATAACATTTTAAGTATTTTTTTTTTCTATTCTTAAATTCTCTATACAACTATCCATTATCAAACCTCAGATTTTTCAAATTTTGCTCGGTTTGAGCATTTATTAGGTAATGATATGAGTTACATGAAATTAAAATCATAAAATAGGCTGTATATAAATTTGATATTTTATTTAGTATAATTAGTTGATTTTATTAATTAATAAATTAACTTTACAAAATTAAATAAATTAAACAAACAATAATTTTAAAACATCTAATCAATTTGAATAACTCTTTACTATAAAAGTGAATCAACTTAAAAAAAGTTGATTTTTACTCAGTCAAATTCACAAATTGTACAATAAAGACTTATATCTTGGTTCAGTTTGTTAATTATATAAAAAGATTGGATCTATACTGTGGCCGGTGCGAGCTGCTCATTAATAAAATTAAAAATTATAGGTTTGTGAAAAAATTGGTCCCAGAGTCTATATGGAAATCCTGAGTGTGACCGTTCAAATTAAAATAACATATAAACTACTAAATTTGATTGAGAAATTGAAAGGACGATGTGATTTAAAGAAAAATTTTTGTTACAGAATACAATTTTATGAAAATTATAAATTTTTGTAACGAAAGGCATGTGAAAATTTTTTTAGAGCTTGAATATGTTTACAGACAAATTGCAGTTGTTCCAGTTACAATGCTGTAAGAGTTGTTCAACAATAAAGAGAATTTAAGATGTAACACCTTAACCATCATAGCCATGATTGGAGGGAGCTTGGGTGTGCTTAGCAACCCCAGTTTTTAATTTAGCATTCTCCTCTCCAAATTATATTGTGTTTATTTAAATATCAATTGCAATTATGCATAAAAATAAAAAAAATTTTTTTTTTTAATGGGTATTTATATTTAATTCATAGTTTTAATTTAAATAAAAGTTTAAAAACTTTTAAATCAACGGTTATTTATGCAGATGAGTTATGAAATAAAAAATTACAAGAGCATAAATTTAGATGAATTTACACAAAAAAAAAAACCAGGCATTCTTTGCTCCTTGGGTTGGACTTGGTGGGTGTAGTAAATTAAAAAATTTAAAGAAATGATAAATAACTTCTTCAATAAAGTAATTCTAAGCGGAGCTTTAGTTTATTTACAGTAATTTTATTTAAAAATTACAAATTTCTTTATTAAAAAAAAATTATTTTTACTTAGCCAGTTTTGTACCCAGCTTTTAATAGAGAACAAGAAAAACAAACAATTTGATTAGGAAAACATGTATTAGATCAAAAATTAGGAAAAAAAATGCAAATATTAAGATTTTCTTTTGTCAAAAAATTTTTATATTGTCTATCTATTTATAAATTTTCATAAAGTTTGTATTAAAAAAAACAGTTTAAAGGCTTTTTTGTCAAATTTCAGGTAGTTTTTTCCAAATTTTAGGAAATTATGAGATTTTTGAAAAATTACTCCCCAAAAATGTTATTTAGGTGCAAATTCTGATTTAAATAGTTGCTGATCGAAATTTTTAGATAAGTATTTCTATACTTATGAAAATGTTTTCACAGACAATAAAACTTTTCAAAGCATTATAGGTAGGTAATTATTACAAAATTATGTAATTGTTAAATTATTATTGAAGATTTTGCTGGTATAGATAACCTTAAAATAGCATTACAAAATAGAGAGATTTCTGCATCCCCAGTTTTTTCAGTAAAATTACACCCCTGTTCACCATGACTAGATAATTGTTTATAACCTTATTTAAGAAAAATATAAAGAGAAAGAAAGAAATTGTGGAGAATCAATAACAAATCCGGACAAAATTATGAACAAATTTGCATACAATAGTTAGTCGAAAGACGAGTATATTACATTTTCTAATGTAACATTTCAACATTAATAATTAAAATCAAAATTATCCCATGTTTATTTTAAATATTACTGTATTTTCTGAATTCATTTTTGGGATTTGAAACATATTTGGACTGAAAGAATATTCTTAAATCCACTCTAAGCTAACTGTTTAATTATTTCTGCTTATGGTATTGCAGCTCTCTTGCATAATTGGGGGAGGGGGCATAATTAGAATTCTTGTTCAGGAGAAACTAAAATAAAATAATTCATAATTTAAGATACTATTTATCTATATGAATAGTATTTAGTTATTGTGAGGGGACTAGTCCTTTCTAGTCCTCCCTTAAATATGCCCCTCGTCCTTGTCCAACATCCTTGAAAACCACAATGCACTGTTTGAATACATGTAGTTTAATTAAGTAACACAACTATGAAATTTATGGTTGAAAAAGCCCTTTGCTTCATTGTATTATTATTAATTACAAATTGCTCTAGAATTTTAAAAATATGTATAATTTTTTATGTTGCTCAATTTATTTTTAGACAAGCTATTTTTTATTAGAATAATTAAGAGGGTTAAAGCATATCATAGTTTAAATATTTTTAGTACATATCTAAATTTATTATTTATATATATTATTATCTATTTATTAACAAAATAGGTTGTAAATGTTTAATTTGTCTAATGCATTTGTTTTATCATTGTATAGGTACATTGATGGAGGCCGTAATCCTAATCTTTATACCAAGGATTGTTTAGAGAAAGCTTTGTATAAAAACGAGCAAGTGAAAGGCAAAATTGATGTTTTGAAAAAATTTAAAGCCAATTTACTGTCTGATCTTGGACAAACGTTCCCCAATGAACTCAATAAATATAGAACATTGCGTAGCGATTGTAATGGCACTGGTTATGTAGCTGAACCATTGCCTTTTAATACATCAATTCCTTCATTAGACGAACAGAATTCACAACAGCAACAGCAGCAAAGTATATTAACAGGATCGAATTGGTTAATTCAACAGCAACAATTTGAGCTAAACAATGCTTTTCCGTAAAAACAACTTTTCTAACTTGAACAATATTCTACATTAAATAATTGCTCATTACATTGCATTAAAATGCAATATGTGATGGTGTTTCCATTATAACAGTATTAATATAAGAGGTCTCAATGTACCCAACAGGGACTGTTTAGTATCTTAAATTGTATATTTTATTAAATAATATGAATAATATTAAGATTTTTTTTAAACTTCAATTTATTAAATAGCCTTCACTTGAAATGCTGAAATGTAGTATTTTATATTATTAATGTAGTGTGTAATTGTATAGTATGTAATGTATTATTTATGTAGTATTTTTATTCAGGTAGTAATAATTACAATAATAAAATAGAGAAATTGTTTAAAAGTTACATTATTTTGAATAATTCAAGAGCAGCTTTTGTTTAAAACAAAATAATAGTTAAATAGAAAATTTGAATTGAATTATGTGTGTTGAATATTTATTTTATGAGGTTTTAGTTATCCTGGAAAAAGTATTAAGAAATTTAAAAAAATTACCTCCTTAAAGTACCATCTAGGTGTGATTTCAGATTTATAGAGTTATTGATCAAAACTCTTGGACAAGTATTTCAATATGAAAAAGTGTTGACGGAAAAAAAAAAGGCCGGACATACTTTGAACCACGGGTATTCTTTGCTCCTCAGATCAGATTCTCTTGGTGGGCGTGTTGAATTTTAATGAAACGATAAATCATGTCATTAATAATACGATTCTGAGTGAAGTATGTTAAAAATATAAAGAACAATTTATAATAGTCGTAATTTTTAATGATTTTAAGCGATGAATACCCAAGGTGCAAAATATATCCTGCTTTTTTTGATTGTTACATTTAAAATGTTTACAAAAATGCTTCAATTTTTTTTTTTCAGTAGGGGGAAGCAAGAATAGTTCTATAATCCTAGATTGCAAAATTTTGACTCTAAATTTAAAAAAAAAAAGGTTGTCCACCCCTGCAATATATGATACCATGAGCTTATTTTCATTTGATTTTACGATGAATTTATTACCTTTGTATTATTCTATAATTATTTAAATTTGGTGTCCCTAAATAATTAGTTAGGGTCCACCAAGGGGGGAGGGCAACCTCCAGATTGAGAAGCACTGTTCTAGAGAAAATATATCTTTTGATGACCGTGGCATTTTTACAAAATATTAAAAAATGTATAGGTGATGTACCTGCCTTTTGATTAAATTTCAATAGTTTTATTATGGTGGCGCTACCTGTACGACAAATTTATACTACTAAAATGTGAACACCGTGGATATAGTGATCAGTGTGGTTGCATAGACTTATCTTACTTTTTATTACTTTTTTTTTCATTATAACTTTTCAAACAGTGATAAATTATATATTATTGACATTTGAGATAGTTTATTAGAAAAGATTTGAATTAATCTGTAATTGAACTTAAGTATAAAATCATAAATCTAAAAGAATCGTGTTATTACTATACGTATGCGTTGTTAATACACTATTTTCATGTAAAAGTCGTCACTACTCACAAAGTCTTAGATACATGAACAATCATGCCTAACAAATCACACAAATTGTAAATTGGAATAGTTGAAGACATACTAGCAACTGCAGCCCATAGACGTGTAATCTAATCACTCGTAAGCCGCAATCAGAAAAAAAGAGCAATCACAACCAATTCAAAATCCGGTAAACATATTTTTACATTTCTAACGAAACCAGTAGCCATCATTTCTGTATATACGACATGTGTACTTGAAATTTTAGATATTTTCTCAAACTCAACTATGTATTATTAGATATTTTTTACAAGTATGCCAAGTTAGAAATTTCTGCTTTCAATTATATTATAGTGAAAAAAATGGGCATAACCCGTTTCCGCTAAAACTACATTTTTCCGCTTTTCGCCAAATTTAAAAATCGATATTATTTGCCAATATGCGATATGTTTGGTACTCTAAAATCTCACAGCAGATATTAGCTGTGGTATTTTCTGCGCGTGTTTTAGAACTCGTCGCTTCGCTCGCCCTATCTATATAGTACGTTCTTCAACTTGTGGAACGTGGAGACATTTCGGTTTTATTATTGATAATTATCCATAAAATCTTGAGATAATAAATAAAGTATTAAAAATTAAATTAAATCAATTGAAGCATTCTAATATTAGCACACAGACAGACCTAACCATAGATATATACAACAACTAGATAGCCGTCTCTTTTAGATTCTGAACGAAGTGAAGAAGCTTATGATTTTACAATGATGTTTATTTTTTTTTTTTTTTTCTTTTTTTTTTCTCTTTCTGTGAACACTTTTTCGTATAGAAATACTGGACCAAAAGTTTCGATCAATATCTCTAAAGAACCGGAATCATACCC
>JAIPRM010011616.1:0-12749 GCA_025469315.1 Stegophylla sp. TES_Ste_2020
CTCTCTATCTCTCTTCTATCTCTCTTCTTACTAAATCTGTTTTATCTATTATGTGTACACTTTTTTTTTTTTTGTGACACCTTGTTTCCTTGCGTTATTCGGTTCGCTGAAGGTACGCGTGCGTGATGGTGGAGAGGGCATCGGTAATTCGCAGTTAATAATCTGTATGGTTGCTCAAGTCGCCTGATGCCGTGTACTGGACGTAATCTAAATAATGTGAGGGTACATGAGTGTTTTAACTTAAATTTATAAGTACACGTAGTATTTAAAATGGAATTCGTGTGCGCGTTAGGCAGGTTTAGGTAGGTAGGTAGGTCTCCTCCATGAGCCCACCTTGTCGTGATGGAGGGGCTCATGCCTTTAAGGGCATGCCAACGGGCTCACCAAAAAACGATAGTTTAAAAAGTTTTTGGACATTTTACCCCTGCTCCACGGATTCAGGTGATCCATTAACAATTATCATAGCTTTCTTTCATCATATCTCTCTCTTCTTCTCTTCTGTTAGATTGGTTAGGTAGGTTAGGTTAGGTACCTGTCGCCTTGTCTGTCTATTATATAGCCTGTCATCTGTCGTTTGTAAACATGCTAGAATTGCTGTAGGTCCTAAGCCTGGATACAATGTGAAGACAAACTTCACATGGTACCTATTTATTATTTTTAGATTCTGAACGAAGTGAAGAAGCTAGTGTTTTTACAATGATATTTATTTATTTCTTATTTCTTTTTTTTGAAGTGTGTAATGTTAAGTAAAACTAATTAATTCTGTCTAATTAAATGCCAACTTTAAACAGTTATAAAAGAAACACTTGACTTATGATTTTTTCAGCACTACACATGAGTAATATGTTTGTATTAAATTTTCAACTCTTTAATATCTATAAATTAAAATTTTATGAATTAAAAACGAAAAATTTCCAATATTTTCAAAATGCCGTACTTACCTTATGTCTGAAAACTTTTTGAAGTGTGCGCGTGACTATTTTTAACAGTTAATGAAAGTTTCAACTTTTTAGCTCCATTGTTTTGGATGTAAAAAAAAAAAATTCTAATTTACGAAAATTCGGGTTATGCAGTTTTTTACCGTTTTTTTTTTTTGTCAATTTTCGGGTAGTCTAGGCTTGCGCTTGAAAAAATATTGAGAATTTGGAAAAATAAGCTCCCAAAAATAAACCATCTAGACAACATTTCCGATCTATAGAGTTACTAATCGAAACTTTTGGACCAGTATCTCTACTAGAAAAAGTGTTTCCATACATATGAAAAAAATAGCACACAGATTTGTAAAACCAATTCTTTGCTTTGCTCAAAATCTAAAAATATAAGAGCTTTGAATTTCTAAACAAGGAAATTAATTCTATATCTACATAATAATATAATATTCAATATTCATAAGTTCGCTTGTGATTTAAAATATTTGCATAAATGTAACATGTAATTACATAATAATATACACACTGTTATAATATGACGATAACATATGTGTAGGCGGTCAAAGATCACGTTCCATTAATGTCGATCAGAAGTTACGAAAATGGCGTTTAAAGCCGATAGACGATCAACAATAAGGATACATTAATATCATGATTTTTCCGTGTGTTTTTGCATGCTTTTGTTTTAAATTTTGTTTTACATTTCACATTCATATCCGTTTCAACGTTTCTCTATATTTTAAAGTGTATATTTTTTGATGCTGATCAAAGCAAATAGAAACTTGTGGTTTTACAATGATCTTTTTTTTCTCTGTAAAAACTTTTTTGTAGAAAAACTTATTCAAAAATTTCGTTCAGCAACTTCGTAGATCAAAAACTGGTTTTGGATGATACCTAAAGAACACAATTCTTTAAAACGTTTTAATCTAATTCAATTTTTATACTCTCTGTATTGCACTAATAATATCTCACAGATCATAAAAAAAAAAAAAAATTATAGGTAACCTAAGTTTAGAATTTCTACGAAACTAGTTATTTTCATGTAAAATGACAATTTTCTTACCATTTAAAACCTCAATAGTAATGACATTAGTACATTACGAAAAATACCTTTGCTTCATGTATTTATATTTTAATAAACTATCAATTGATCGCTTTTATTTTTTTGTTTCATGTCTAAAAGTTAATAGTCTAACTGAAATTAATAATTAAAGGTTGCGAGGCCTGCAGGTTTGGTCGCACCCTTGGCTCCGCCCTTCCACCGGCTCTGTGTCCTGTACGATTTGACAAATGCAATAACTTTTGTTCTATTAGTGATTTTTAACTATTTTATTTTTTATTTTTTGAAAATTATTACTACAAATTTGTGCTACAGCAATAACGCGTATGTATTTTTTTCAGGTCCCAAATTTTTAAATTTGAAATTTTATACTATAGTTTCAAAATAGCTATTTTATAAACCTGATTTTTAGAAAAATATTGGTGCTCAATTCCCTAATAATCGTTAATCCGTTGATTTTCCACGTTTTTTATAAGTTTAGGAATAATTAATAATTTTGTCAAATACGCCATAATAATGGTAATATTATGACATCAATTGGTATGACTTTCTACAATTAAACACACTAAATACAAATTCATTAAAAATTTTATTATTAATTTTTGAAGCAATTTACTTGAAAAAGTCGAAATCTTCATGCCATATTTATATTTACATAAGAAAGAAAAATTTTCAGGATAAGTTGAATGAAAACAAAAAATTTTAATTTAATTTATTATTTTTCACTGTACAGATTTAGATAATATTTTAAGAAATTTTCTTTGTCTTCAATGGATAACTTTTTATTATCTGGAATCAACACTGCTAATTTATTTATAACATTTTATATTATTATGTACATTACAGATGATTAGGTAAGTATCTACATTATTATTTTCACAATATTCAACTACCTACACAATTATTATTGCATAATATAATGACTACTTTATTCTAAAATTAGTTTACATTGAATTATCAGTTTTAACTCCCTAGAAAATAATACATAAATGTATAATTATTATAGTTTGAATTTGATATCTAGTACTTCTTTCATTATAATTATTATTTGTCATGCATAGGTAATTTGTAAACATTAACTAGTTTCCTATAACTATTGTAAATAATATTCCATAATTTTAACTCAAACCCAAATTCATATTAACATAATTAGTAAACCTCAATTAATAGTTAATAACCATGTTGTATTAACAACAAATTGACATAATATAATAAAATATAATAAGTAATAATAATGTTGGTACTACTAGGTATATTTAATTGAAATAGTTTTTATAAATTAACAATCAACAAATATATTATGATTTTTGTGATGAAAAAGAAGTGCATTTTATGTATAAATAAATAAAATGATCTAATGTTAATTTACAGTTTAAACATGGGAAAAATATTGTAATGGATGTACTTATTGTAATGTATAATTGTATAAACATAATAAATAAACAATTTTTTTTTTTTGTTTTTCGTTTTATATGCTAAAATAATGATTAATAACTTAAAATTTAAATAAATAAAAGAATTTAAAATTCAAACACAATATGAAAAGGAGCAATATTTTAAAATTGGTTGTTTTGTTTTTCGAGTTTAAAATTATCATTAAATAATATCACAAAATTATTGTCTTCATTTTTAGACAATATAATTAAATAATCACAGCGCATAATAAAATATCAACGTAATACGTATTTTGTAATATGTATTGCGTTTGATACATTTTTTTCAACTTATTTTTATAAGAAAACTAAAAAAAGGTTGTGCCGAATTGTATTTATACAGTTTTGATATCGGCCGACATGAAGATATTATATAATTACAAAATCAAACGATTTAGATGTACGTATTATTCACAATTTTCGCCAAGAGAATAAAGTAACACACATTTGTAACATCCAATAATTAAGACGTTCGGATCATTTAATTTTTGAACATTTCGAAAGATCCGTTGGTTTCTCAACGAAACTATTAACCCTTTTTGTATAGAGTCGTTTAAACAAAAGTGATCTAAATATTATTATAATACACGTCATATAGATTTTCAATTGTTTTACGGATACGAAGATTTTCGATCACTCTTAAATATTTTGAAATAATAATAATAAATACTCATAATAGTTATTTCACGCATAATATGAATAAAATTATTATACATTCATACCGGATGGTACAGCGGTAATCGAGACAAGAGCCCGGGTCAACCTGTTGTCCGTGACTGCATTTCGGAAGGTCGGTGGTAATATAGTATATTCTTGACAATAATAACGTTACGTCCGTTAGCCGCCGTTATTACTGATTATTTCATAATATTATTTCTCTTCGGGCTGTTGGGAGTAAGGCGAACTAATTGTTTGAATTGTCCGCGCATAAGCGTCGCGATCGATTTCGGCGTCAACTCCAAACCGAATTCTTTGCACGTGTCTTCGTACGTTTCTTGCAACAGCGGCATTAAACTGTGGTCTATGGCCGGAAACAAATGGTGCAACGTGTGGTCGCCGAATGACGCTAACGTTATGAATATATTATTGTTCAAGGGTTCGTACCGTTCCACGCTGGTGTCCAACTGATGAAGACCCCAGTCCACGGTTTCATCACTAGAGATAAATCATTACACAGTAATCACAATCATTATTACAACAATATGACAATAATCGAGTAAAATAAATGCATTATTTGCAAAAAAAAAAAAAAAAAAAGAAAAAAAATGTGATTTAATTTTTTATTTAAACGGCTCGAGACTTATAAAAATAAACGTTAAATTTGTGAAAGAATTTTTTTACAGAGATACGGACAATTGACTGACAACGAAATAACCAGACAACCACTGCAAAACCTTGCATCATAAGATTTTAGATTCTGATGTTTTTATGCTGTTTTTTTTTTTTTTTTTTACATGTTCTGGTATAGAATACTAGTCCAAAAGTTTCGATCAGTAACTTTTTGAATCTTAATTTATCGTTTTTCGAAATTCTCAATAGTTTTTCTGAAAATTTTGAAAACATTATACCCAAAATTTGATAAAATCTCATTTAAGACTTTTTTCTTTATCCAAACTTTATAAAAATTTAAATAGACACACAATAATATGAAAAAGCATTTTGATGAAAGAAAATTTTGATTATTTTATCATGTGAAATTTTTTGTAATTCTTTATAAAATATTCAGTTGTTCTTTTTGAGTTTGTTGGTTGTCGATCGAATTATTATTCAGAATAAATTATGATAATCAGAAAATACGTAATAATGAATTACGTGAAACTGTATAGCAAGACAAGGATGAAAGATGTCTCTAAACGTCATCTAACAACATTCTAATGTCAATCATTCCAGTATCACATAACTTAATGTTATCTAAGCATTAAGATTGTTGTCGTCAAAACGCTCAGATATTCTTCAATGATGATAAAACTCGTAATTAATGATTTTAATATTATAGTAATATGAGCTATTGGTTATTTTTTTTACTTGACACTGTCTCCGTCGTGAAAGTTTTCGGGAAAATGATGAGAAGCGCTGAAACCGATGAACGTGAACGTAAAGCTGCTCGTCAACACAATGATGAGCCACGCTATCAACACTGAGAGGATGGACATTTGACCGCACAGCGTCAATATAGCCGGGATGACAAATATCAAAAGATCGGCGATGTCGTTTTTGCGCTTGAACGTTCTGAAAGGTGAAATAAAAATATACTATACATCGTACCATTCGTACCTACATACATACACAATAATGTTTTGTGTCAAACAGAACTCGAATTAAGAAAATATATGTTTTGTTTAACGTTACGATTTGAATTCGCATAATTAGGTTAGTGCATTTTTACATTTTTCTTTTTCTTTTTTTTTTGAGTACTTATGCGGCTCGTCGGTAGTAAAATATGCAGACAATTTTTGTGCAGAGAATGCAGAATCGCTTCAGCTCAGAATCGTTTTATTGAAGAAATGATTTATTGTTTCTTTAAAATTCAATACACCCGTCAAGAGAATCCCACCCGTCGTGCGAAGAACACCTATCGTGCGAAGTATGTGTCCGGCTTTTTTTTTTTTTTTTTAGTTTGATTTTGTCACGATTCGATAAGGCAATTTGTGGATTGGTTATTTGCACCATATCAGTTTCCGATTGATTAGGTTAATCTTTTGTGGCTACCTGTTACAGGTTAGGTTAGGTTAGGCTGTAAATTATTCGGTATGGTCGTTTAGTACCTGCTCGGCGCGTGCGCGAGTGCTCCGTGAAAATCTCCAAATCAAAATCACGTTTCATATCAATTTGGAGAAAATTTGTCAATCAATTTAGCGCTGTTATTATAGATTGCAAAATATAAATTTGTTAAGGGTTTTTTCTGCGTTAAATTTGCAACACTAGTTATGTTGTCATATAATAAACATTTTCGTGCCCTGTGATGTCAAATCGAAATTTGCAATGGTCATGGTTACGCACCTTATTATCAGTTGTCCCGGCAAAATAAAAGGATACACGATGGGAGTGAGATAGGGGAACGTGCGCACGGTGAACGGCTTGTCTTCGGTCGGATTCCAGTGGATAAACGGATACAACAACGTCATCTCCAAGTCCTGTACGGTGTTCGTGTAGATATGATGACTGAGCACGTGCGATATTCTCCATTCCCTGCGACAAAACAGTTGCGAGAACGGTTTTTAATAATTAATTATTATCTTATTGGATGGAACCAATGGAGGGGCGGGTCGTATTGCACTCGAAATCGGGGTCACGATTAGAATAATTTAGGCGGGAAAACTAGTTTTACCAAAAAGCGTAACGGTATGCATCTTTATTGAGTTATACCACGTTTCGGGCAAATTTCTTCCGGTTTATACCAGGTTTTACCGAGTTATATATTTTAATGCGTTTTGTTTTAAACATTTCTAGCGCACGATTTTAGTGTACACTATATGTAACATTATGTTATTTATCCATTTATTAGCAATCAGTAACATTACAAAATTTATTTTTTATTAGATTTTGTTAAGGAGTAATTTTTAGATATTTTAAAAAATAATTCAAATCGATTTTGTTATGAGTTATGACACTTAGAAGCTCACTAATTTACATAATATGTTGATTTAGAAATATTTTGTTTATTGAAAATTAAATGAAAATAAAATAACACAGTTACCCAGAATTATTTGTAAAAAAGCTAATCAAAATGTATGAACCCTAATTTTCGATCGACTTTTTTCATTGATATAACATTAATGATTATCAGAATCCGGATTTGTGTTCTATTAGACCGTTTAAAATAAGACGTTTAAGTGCAGTAAAATTGATTAAATATTATAAAAACAAAAAGTAAAACAAAGCAAAGATAAGTAAAGTATAGATGAGAAAGCCGGATTAATTTCGCACCATGGGTATTCTTCGCTACTCGGGTCAGATACTTTTGATGGGCGTGTAGAATTTTAAAGAAGCGATTAATAATTTCTTCAATAATACGATTCTGAACGAAGAAAGTTAATAATATAAAGAACAATAATGGTCGTCATTTTCAACACACTTATCAAGAGTATCTGACCCGAAGAGCAAAGTATGTTCGACTTTCTTGCCTTTATTTTACTTTACTTTTCTTTGTCTAATAAATAAAGGAAAAAAAAATTAATGAGAAAAAAAATGTTCTACAATTTTTTTTTCACATTTTCAAAATTTTTTTTTGCCAAAATGTTTTTCATATTATTATCTATCTATATTTAAATTTTCATAAAGTATGGATTAAAAAATGATGGTTTCCGAGTCTCTTTTGTCAAATTTTGGGTAGTTTTTCCAAAAAAAAATAAATTAAAGATTTGAGAAATTCAAAAAATGATCTCGTTAAAGTACCAGCTAGAGGCGAATCCAGTTTTAAAAAGTTACTGATCGAAACTTTTGACCAAGTAGATCTATACAAAAAAAATTTAAAAAAATAAACGTCATTGTAAAAACACTAGCTTCTTCATTTCGTTCAGAATCCAAAAAATAATCGAATAACCGAAACCGGAGACGAAACAAAAAAAAAAAAAAAAAAAATGCACCACTCACCGCACGGACACCAGACTCAGTTGTACGTAATACATCCTCCAGTTGTCTTTCAGGTGGGTGAAATTGTGCGCGGCCACGGTGCCCAGGGCCAAAACGACGCCGGCCAACGGGGCCAGGAAAAAGTTGTGCGCCCGGGCCACCGCGACGCACAGGGCCATCGCGACCAGAAAGTACGTGTCCACCACCAGCATGGACTTGACGACCGGCGAGCCCTTGCGGTCCACGTACGACAACTTCTTGTTCACCCTGTGCTTGAGCACGTTGTAAAATCCGTCGGGCTCGAACGTGAACGGCGATTTCCTGGGCGTTTCCGCCCGGCGCACGTAGAACTTGTGCAACACTGCCGCGGCTTTCCCGGTCAGATGGTGCGTTTCGAATAGCTCCGTGATGTCAGTGCCCTGACAAAAAGACAACAGAAAGATTACGTTTGAGATCTCTTTGCAGACGCGTGCACTCGCCGAGGGGGGAGGGGGGAGGTGTCATTTGGTTCGGAGAGGACGGACTGGTTAAGTGTCCGTATGTTATGTTTTAGTATATAATATAGATTATACAGAGACACAAATATGGGCGTGGCCAGACGTTTTTTGGCAGAGATTGCAGGTAAAATATTTGTATACACTCGTCTAAAATGTTTTTCCAAAACCTTAACTGCACGTAAAATACTTTTTTAATAATAATGAAAAAAAAAAATAATAAGTAAAGTAAAACAAAGCAAAGTTAAGTATAGGCGAGAAAGCCGGACATCACGGATAATCTTCGCTCCCCGGATCACATACTCTTGGTGGGTTTGTGGAATTTTAAAGAAACGATTTTTTCAATAAGACGATTCTGAACGAAAGAAGTCAATAATATAAAAATCAATAACGGTCGTCATTTTCAACACACTCACCGAGAGTATCTGACCCGAAGTGCGAAGAATATTCGTGGTGCAAATTATGTCCGGCTTTCTTGCCTTTACTTTACTTTACATTATTTTTTTATGTGATAAATAATTGGCGGCTAATTCAAGGAAGAAGTGAATAATAGTGTGCAGTAATAAATATAGTGAATACAAGTATTAATTATTATAAAATACTTCCCACACTCACACCCGTATTATAATTAATGAACCGAATAAATGTTTTACGCGAACAAGTGAACGTCATTGGAAAATCCCAAATCTAGTGATTCATACATTTTATAAAATACAGAAGGGAAATTTATCTAAGACGTAGCATTTTTATTTATTTATTTTTTCATAAATTATTAAAACTTAAACTTCTGTTATGTTATGTACTTTTCAGATCCCTATAAAATAACATCGAGTCAAATTTTATAAGAATGTAAACGAAGAAAATTGTCGATATAAATTTTAATCCTATTTATCAAAATAATAATAATAATAAAGAATTATTTATACCGATGAATCGAATACCTATTTTTTCTTTTTTTTTTTTCTATAATTTAACATGATTTTTTTTATGGTATTTTTCAACCTCTGTTGAAACATTCATTTTAAAAACTTTTAAATTTTAAACGGATTTTGGTTATATGTATTTATTATATTTGGAAAAAGGCTCTCATCAGATTTAAGAATTAAAAGCACTGGATTTTATATTTGAATAACGTGTTTCGAATATATTTTGTGTTTCAAACACACAAATAAGTGACGTGTGTTTCCCATTTTTCCAAATACCGTGTACCAATTAAAAGCCTATCGTTTTCTCAAGGAAATAGCGAGCGTAGGCGAGTATTTTATTTTATAATTTTCAAGGCTGGACAAGTATTTTTTTTTTTCAACTAGTTGAATTCATTTAAACAAGTGGTCGGCAAACTAACGGGTCGCGAGCTATTCGAGTGCGGATCTGCCACGATTTTATTGTAGACAAGTTCTATTACACGTCTTGTCTAAATAATCTTAATTTTGTAAACTACAGGGGAAAAGAAATATAATTTTTTCGATGTCTAAGGGACTACTTAAAATTTGATAAAATAGCCTTTAAAACCATTTTTTTCTAATCTAAAATGAATGAAAATTTCAATATAAATAGACAATAATATGAAGAATATTTAGGTGAAAGCAGATTTTCAATACACATACATTTTTTTCTCATAAAAATATTTTTGCCTGTTTCCAATTTTTTCTGCTATACCTACATTTTTTTTTTTCATAAATTGAAAATTATTTTTGTGTATTAACTGAAGTTCCGCACAAGAATTGTTTTATTGAAGAAATGATTTATCGTTTTTTTAACAAATTTAACATAGGTACATATAAGAGCATCCCACCCAAGGAGCGAAGAATACCGATCGTACGAAGTATGTTAGACTTTTTTTAAATCAGTAGCTAGTTAAAATCTACTCTCTCCTAAACGCATGACTTTTGAAAAAATTAATTTGGCTCTCAAAAAATCTTAATCGTTGTAATAGCTCATCTTTGGCTTATTTTGGCCAATGAGTTTTCCGACCACTGATCTGAACGAATGCAAATTAATTATGTTGTTAAAAGTTACTAATTTTAAACTCTGAACAGAGCGTAGAAGCTTATGATTTTTTTTTTTCAATGATCTTAATATAACCCGGTATCTATGGCCATTAGTTACGACAATAACAATTATTATATAATAACAATTAGTATGATAATTGGTAACAATATAGATTCTTGTTATGTTAATTACATCATTTACCATATTTACTAATATACTAGTATAGACTACAAAGCATATATTAATATAAGAAGTATTGTAGCACATAAACAGTAGGGTGAAGTGATATTATTTTATTATATTATATAATTGTGTTGCTTTTAAAAAGCTGATCATTAAAAGCAACAATTAGAAGCAAAATTTTACAATGACGTTTATTTATATTTGTTTTTTTTGTCGTTCTGAAAACACTTTTGCATTTAGAAACACTTATTCAAAAGCTTCGAACAGTCACCTTTTGAAATTTTGAATCAGAACTCAGTTCTAGATAGTACTTTATACTTGGCATTTTTCGAAGTTAGCATTATTTCAAAACATTGACACTGGTCATTTTAATTCGTTTTGATTGTTGGCCATTGTGGGACATGGTAATTATGGTAACCATGGTAACATGGTAACACAATACTCAATAAACATTAACATACAATTTGTATGAAATGTTAACAAAAGTATATATATTATCATTTATCAGCATTGTGTATTGAACATGGCATTCTATAGAATGGCAAAAATGAGTAGGGAAAGGATGAAATTCAAATAATTGTACTGACTAAGATTCTACAAAAATGCTGAAACTCAAGTACCTAAGTCATGTAAAAAATCTGCTAAAATCTACATGCTTACATAAACTTTACGTAAGTTAATAGCAAAAATAAATATTTTGATTTTGAAACTTTAACGTTTACTGCCTTATTCACAAATAACCAATATTTCCGAATTTTTCTCGATGAAAACAATTTGTTTAAAAGAATTTTTCAATAAAACGATCACAAAACAAAGTAACTACTAATATGTTGCTGGGTATCGTGGAAACAAGTGTAACTCGTAGAGTTCTCATTAAGTAGATAACTTAGTAGTTAAGACTAACTTAACTTATGACTCTTAACTCTTAACCAGTGCTTGAATTGGAAAAAAATTAGAAAAGGGACGCATAAGTGTAAAAAAAATATAGCGTCCCTGAAAGTCGGAATATCTCATACACCTATGGGGTGATTTTGAGAAACTAGTAGGGGTACGCTAAAATATTTAAAAAATAAAAAGGGTACTCCGCCCCCCCCGCGTCAATTTTTTTATCTTTCTAACTCGTTATTGCCCAACCTTAATAACGAATTTCGATGTCTCGCAACAAACGAATGTGATTGAAAAACGATTTCGTACTTTCGTGATTTCCAGCCATTGCGATCCTCCGGGATGCACGTGTATCCACTTCTCGAGATCGTACAGCCCGTCGTGAACTCTCCACAGCTCGTCCGCGCCGTCTTCCTTTCGTCGCGCCGCGATCCAGTCGTCTGCCGATTTCACGTCGTTGTCCGTACTCAACAGATTGCTCCACACGGGCCAACTGCTAGTCCTGGGCGCCATACTAGGGCTTCTGAAACGATAAAAACGGCGATTCGGTTAAAATACTGTCTCCGGTGCGACGAGAGGAAGATTTAACATATTATATTACATAATAAGAAAAAAAAATTGACTTACGACGACTTTTGGGGGAATTTACTTGAAAAAATATTTTTTTTCGATAGTAGAAAATTAACAAATAAAAAACTAGGTGTTTTCCAAAAATATACTTCGAGTTCTGCTATAAACACGCACTTTTATAATGATATTTTCGACTTAAGTCGAAATTTGGCATCTACCTAGGTCACATTGCAGGTTAGGATAAAACTGACCAAGTTCACAGTTCGCAATACTCGACTGTTATTCCGCATTTATTTCTGGTAATAATTATTCGTGTTTAACCGCGTCCAAAGCTAATTGTGAGACACAGTGGCGTATTTGAGGGAGGGGCGATGGGGGCGATCGCCCCTCCCATAAAAAAATTATGTGTGGGTATTTACTGTATATTTATGAAGATTTGTTTTTTTAATTGTTTCATTTCTTCCATAGAGTGATTCTAGTAAAGAGTATACTGACCTAGTAGTCACATTGAATCACCAAAATAGGTGTATCGCATATAAACTCGAATGAAAATACTAACATATGAAAATGTTTAAAGCCAGGTTCACACTTGTGTTATTTTGTTGCACGGTAACGTTGAACTGACACGCAT
>JAIPRM010011617.1:0-12749 GCA_025469315.1 Stegophylla sp. TES_Ste_2020
TAAAAAAAAAAAATTTTAAAAAAAAAAAAAAAAATAAAAAATTAAAAAAAAAAAAAAAGAAGAAAAAAAAAATAAACATCATTGTAAAAACACTAGTTTCTTCACTTCGCTCAGGATCTAAAATAATGGTGCTGAGAAATCTAAATTATCCTGAAATATCATAATTATTTTCAAAATGTCATTACTACTTTTGGACTGAGTATAAAGCTTTAAAAATATTGGAAATATCTCGATTTTATTTAATAAAACTTTAAATTCTAAATATAAAGTAATATGATTTTATTAACAGGCAATAGCACAGAAAAAGAAGGGAACAAAAATTAGTTGAGTTTTTTTTTCAGTCTCGTACAGAATTAAAATATTAACGAAAATCATTATTTTCACTTAAAATATTATTTTTTTTTTATTAAAACCTATACAATTTTAAATAATTTATTCGGTACACATTTTGCACCAATAAACACACAACATATTTTCCTATTTACGATTAATGCTTCATAAAAATTAGCTCGATGAATAAACACCTGTTTAACGTTGAAATTTTGGCTCAAATGACTCTTTTTGCGTAGTACGTTGAACTTTTTTGTTGTATTTTTAATGCATATAATTCGAAATTTTTGGTTACATGATCTTAAATTTTTATTCAAGCATCTCTATGTGTTACCTTACCTCTAGAAAATTGGATTTAGTTTTAAAACTGTTACTATGCCCTATATATTAATATGTTTTTAATACTTAATTTATTTAACAGTTGTGAAATTTTTTTCTAAAACACATATATCCCCCCCCTAGTACAAAATCCTAATTACGCCACTGGTTACGATGTTTGATAAAATATATCATCATATTATATGAAATTTTAGCAAAATAGTTCTAAATTATTTTCTTTAAACATTAGGTATAGCCAGTATAGGTATTTCAAAACTCAAAAATATGAAATTGATTGAATTTCGCTGTAATTATTTCTATAGATAGACTTAAAATAACAAGGAGTGCTAAAGATTCTCTTGCGCCCCTCTAGTTACGCAACTGCGATGTCCTTTATGCTTATAATCGATACATATAAATATAATTTGTGATTAATATTTCATGCAACTTACAATTTCATGATGATTTTTCCGTTTAAGCTTTCTTCTGTATTTCACCTGTAACAAAAAATAATCGGCTTTAATTAATTGCTTTTGCAATAATTAAACACTTATACATATTACTGTTGATAATTAGTATATTTTTTATATTAGAAATATCAATAAATCATCGACATGACACAGCGTGTTTTATTCCTATCTACCCATAAATTTTACAAATAATTAAATCAAAGTTGTTGACTGAGTACACTACTTCAAAACTAATATGTAGGCATTACCTAAGATTTGAAATAATTTAGCTTGATGTGATAAAATATCATAATATTGTATTTTAGTATTTTTGGTAACTGGTTAAAATTTTGACTTTATAATAATGTTTTTTCGTAATTGAGGCTAAATAACTGAAATTGATTACATGAAAATCTGCTTTATGACATTTATGAAATTATTTTACCATTTTCACTCAAATTGTATAGTTTTTTTTTTATACCTGAAGAAATATAAAGAATTTCAAAAAATATCTTTTTAAAATCACAATCTAAATAATATTATTTACCTATAAAATTGTAATAACCCCAAAAAGTACTTTTACTTATGGGTAAAAAAAAATTTTATTATTGTTATATCGAATAATTCGTCACTACATTCAGACTCTAAAAATTACATTTTTTTTTTTATAGTTGGATAGGTTAACAAAATAATACTATATTATATCCAGTACAAAATTTGTATTCCTCTAGGTCAGAGGTCAGCAAACTAATTGGTCAAAAGAGCCAAAGATCAGCTGTTACAACGAGTAAAATTTTTTAAAACCAAATTAATTTTTTTCAAGAACCATGCATTTAGGAGTTGATTTAAAATAGCTATTTACTTAAAAAAAAAAAAAAAAAAACCGAACATATTTTACACGGTGGGTATTTTTCACTACTAGGATGTGATACTCTTATGTGTTGTGGGTATGTTTAATAGGCTATTACACTATTAGTATAAAAGAGCCAGGCATACTTCGCACGATCGGTGTTCTTCGCACGACGAGTGTTCTTCGCATCTCGGGTGTGAAGCTCTTGGTGGGTGTATTAAATTTTAAAGAAACGATAAATCATTTCTTCAATAAGACGATTCTGAACGAAAAAAGTTAATAAAATAAAGAACAAATGAGAAAAAAAATGTTAGAAAAATGTCCAACATTTTTTTTTCACATTTCCAATATTTTCTTGCGCCAAAATATTTCTCATATTATTTTCTATCTATGTTTAAATTTTCATATAGTTTGGATCAAAAAATTATGGTTTCCGAGTCGCTCCTATATATTTTAATTTATTTTATTATTAAATTTGTCGACGGCAGAGTCTAGGTGACCTTAAATAAAGACACAGACGTTATCGAAATTATAGAAAGATTTTTAAGTATTTTTAAGGAAAACCCCGAAAATCATGGATAATATTTTGAATTAGCTAAATTTAAGTTATTGAATAATAATATAAATAAATACTTTATAGGTATAAATCGTCGGTATACGGTTCAAAATATGCATTAAAACGAATAAAATGACCGAAAATACTAAAATATGCTCGAAAAATGCCAAAAAAAGAAAAGTAAAATAAAGTATAGATAAGAAGGCCGGATATCCTTCGCACCACAGATATTATTCACTCTTTTGGTCAGAAACTCTTGGTGGGTGTGTAGAAATTTCTATCTTAGAAAGATAATTCCTTCAATAAGACAATAATTCTGAGCGAATAAAGTTAATAATGTAAAGAACAATTATATTCGTAATTTTCAATACACCCACCAAGAGTATCTGACCCGAAGAGTGAAGAATATCCGTGGTGTGAGGTATGTCCAGCTTTCTTATCTATACTTTACTTAGCTTTTTTTTATCTAATAAATAAAAAAAAAGGAAAAAGTAATTAATGAGAAAAAAAAGTGTATACTTCGCACATTGGGGTGTTCTTCATACCTCGGGTGGGATACGCTTAACGGGTGCATTGACTTTCAAAGAAACGATAAATCATTTCTTCAATAATAATATTCTGAACAAAGGAAGGGAATCATAAAAAAAAAATATACATTTTCGCGCATGCTCCACTATAAAACCAAACTATAACAATATGACAAATTTTGGGTAGTTTTTTCCAAAAAAATAAATTGAATAATAGAGAAATTCAAAATATGACCTCTTTAAAGTACCAATTAGAGACAAATCCGGTTTCAAAAAGTTTCTGATCGAGACTTTTGGACAAGTATTTCTATGAGAAAAAGTGTTCACAGAAAAAAATAAATAAACATCATTGTAAAAACACTAGCTTCTTCACTTCGTTCAAAATCTAATGAAGCAAAATAATACAAAAAAAAAAGTTTCGTTTTTGATGTCTCTGTTACAGGAAACAAATTATGTACTTGGAAAGCATTATCTAAGACCACTCAAAAAAATATGCATTTTGTACTGAAATCCGGACCCTACTGATGACTATCAACAATTTCCGCACGTGTTATGGTACTCGCAGCTAAGTTCTTCGACGCCGTTGCTTAGCTCTATCCAATCTTTATGCGTCCTTCGACTTTCTGTGCAAAGTAGGAAAATTCCCGTTAGACAATCGGTAATTATCGATAAGCTAAAAAAATACCTCTTAGAATATGGATCATGAATGTCTTTGTAAAAATACTTACACTCGAAATTCATGTTTAAAAGTGCAACGTTGCTTAAAATATACTATACTCAATCGTGTAGCTAAAAATGTTTATGCTCAATCGTGTTTTATAGTTGAATATTAAAGAAACGATAAATAATTTTTTCAACAAAACGAATTTGCGCGGAACTTCAGTTATTTCACAATAATAATTGTTTATAAGTGCGTGATTTTAGTTATAACTAACGAATTTAGTCGAAATTCTAACTTCAAACGGTTATAAAAAAAAGTTGACTAACGATTTTTGAGATTTTTTCGATCAAGTAGAAATATATGTCAGTGAGATCATATTAAATTTTCAAGTCTTAATATCAAAAATCAAAAATTTTATTGCATAAAAACTAACAAAAAATGAGATATTTCCGAAATTTTCAAAATGCCGTTCTTAACTCAAAATTGATCAAATCATTTTGATATTGATAGAAAATGATTTTTTCACCGTTTTTAGTAATTGGTGAAAGTTTCAAGTTTCTAGCTCCATTATTGTAGAAGTTATGGTAAAAATAAAATTTCAATTTTACGAAAATGCTGGTAACTGCATATTTTGCCGTTTTTCGTTAATTTTTCGACATATTTTCACCGCGCTTGGAAAAAGTATTGAGAAATTGGAAAAATGGTCTCTCTAAAGTACCATCTGGGTGTGATTCTGGTTCTATAGAGATACTGATCGAAACTTTCGGACAAGTATTTCTATACGAAAAAGTGTTTACAGAAAGAGAAAAAAAAAGAAAAAATAAACATCATTGTAAAAACATAAGCTTCTTCACTACGTTCAGAATCTAAAATATGTTAGAAAAAAATTTGGAAAATTTTCTTTTCTTATTTTAAACATTTTCTTGCGCCAAAATATTTCTCATATTTTTATATATCTACGTTTAAAATTGTATGTAGTTTGGATTAAAAAAAAGATAATTTCATAGTATTTTTATGGAATGTTCTCTTATCTATTTTTAATGGTTGATGAAAATTTCAAGTCCCTAGCTGCATTATTTTAGAAGTTATGTCAAAAAGTAATTTTCAATTTTACGGAAATTTCGGTAATTGCGTATTTTGCCGATTTTTTTTCAGTTTTTTCATGTTTTCAAGAAAAGTATTGAGAAAATGGAAAAATGACCTCTTTAAAGTACCATCTAGGTATGATTCTGGTTCTATAGAGATACTGATCGAAACTTTTGAACAAGTATTTCTATACGAAAAAGTGTTTACAGAAAGAGAAAAAAATAAATAAATAAATAAACATCATTGTAAAATCATAAGATTCCTCACTTCGTTCTGAATCTAAAACGACCTCTTTGTAAAATATTTTGACACCATAATAAACACGCTTTTAGTGCGGATCGTTTTACCCTTTTTTTTTTTTTTTTAAATTCGTATTAGACGGACACAACATATAGTGCGTGGTCCAGCAGAGAGATTTTCGTCGGTCTTATGATTTCATTGTGTCAATTCGAAACAAGTACACGGGCTATTTCGAAGGACATATAAAAATATCAACGAAAAAAAGCGGCAAAAACCAGTCTTTTTGTAAAACATTATGGCACCATAAACATGCTTTTAGAGCGGGTCGTTTTACCCCTTTTTTTCTGAAATTTATATTAGACGAACACCGCATTATGATGCGTGGTCCAGCACAGAGATTTTCGTCGGTTTTATGGTTTACAATTCAGTGGTTCTTAACCTTTTATAAACGGCGACACCCTAATTTAGATCCATAAAAATGGCGACACACTTAATTCAATTAATGAATTTTTGAAAAATGACAGTTATTACCAATACACCTATACGTGTTAATATTTTATTATTAAAAAAAAAAGCCGGACATCCTTATTACCGTGGATATTCTCCGATACTTGGACGGAATACACTTGGTGAGTCTATTGAAATGTTTAGAAACGATAAATTGGTTCTTCAATAAAACGATTTTGTGCGAAACTTCAATTTATTCGAGACAATTTTACTTAAAAGATATTTTTTACCCATCTAGTTTTATTATTCCACTATTAACTGAGGATAGGAAAAAAATTGATGATAAAAAATTTTAAAACTCATATTATTGTCTATCTAGTATCTATCTTAAAATTGTCATAAAATTTGGATAAAAAAAGAGTTTTAAAGGCATTTTTGTAAAATTTTACGTAGTGTTCCCCAATTTTAGAAAAATATTGAGAATTTCTAAAAATATCCTATAAAAGTACAGTCCTAACAAGTAAATTTTGATTCTAAAAAACTCGGATCATAATTTTGGACGAATATTTCTATACGAAATGTGTTTACAGAAAGAAAAAGAAAAATAATCACCATTGTAAAAACACTTATAGTTAAATTTTTATATCTTCATAAAAAAATCAGTTGGATATTTATGGCATGGTGTAGTGTGAACCTATCTTTACAGTTTACGGTTTTTAATTTAAACTTTAAAATACAAATTAACTATTTTTTGGGGGATGATACACCTAATAGTAATACGTGATACACTAGGGTGTCGTGACACACCGGTTGAGAACTACTCGTTTACATTGTATCAGTTCGAAACAAGCACACGGGCCGAAGGTGACCTTGGATTCGTTCTCGGGTGTTTTTATTTCAGAATGAAAAGTATTTTGATTTTATGACATTATTTTAAATTCTATGTGGAGCGAAGAAGCTAATGTTTTTACTATGATGTTTATTTATTTCTTTTTTATTTTCCTTTTTATTTTTTTACGTGTACATGTAAACGTATATTTTTTAAATCCAAACTTTATGAAAATTTAAATATAGATAGACAATAATGTGAGAAATATTTTGACGCAAGAAAATTTTAAAAATGTGAAACACTTTTATTTTCTTATCAAAGATTTTTTTTTTACTTTTCTCAGTTAATAGTGAAATATGAAACTGACCGGGTAAAAAATTCTTTGATATCATAACAATCTATAATTTTAAAGTAAAATTTTCTCGAATTAACTCAGAATTGTCTTATTAATGAAATGATTTATCGTTCCTTTAAAATTCAATACACCCACAAGATTATCCCATTCAAGGAGTGTGCCTAAGGTGCGAACTAAGCCTTTTTTTTTATACGTATGACACAACGTGTTTAGTAGGTTAATCTTGTTCAAAATTTCGTCGAGAAATTTCATTGATTACAAAATATACTAGTATAAAATGTACCAATACATATATCATTCAGTTGATACTTTAGAGAGATTGTTACAGTGCTACTCTTTTGGTTTTATGCTAAATTAAAAGTGTATTAAATTGATTTTAATAAAAAATGTAAACATTTTGTACATGAGTAGATGAGTAGATGAAGTGGATAATTTATTAAATGTTTTTTTTTTTTTCTAATAGAAATATAAATAATATAATTCATATAACATAGAGATTTATATTAAGGTGTAATTAATAGTTAGCAGCTATTTGTATTCGGTTATATTGATTAAGCACCCTCTATTTATAATTTCTAGATCCGCACCTGGTGTATTGTAAATAGAAATGCGCTCTGGACACATATTTACCATTACTGAAAAATGTTAATTGTAGACGTATTAACGAATTTATACGTCGATAAAACAATAAATATTTCATAAAATGAGATCGTATCTGACACAGGTTGTGAAATTAGACGAGAATAAAAAAATCATTAGAACCGAATCGTCCCGAACACATGCCTTTCACATGCACTTAACGACTCGATCATGACGTAATATATTAGGGTGGCACTTAAAAGTGGTCGATTTTTTTTCGATATAATCATTATAATTTTATAGGTACAGCGTTCCACAACGAGGATTTGGTTTTAATGCGTCTGGTGCATTTAATGCGTCGGCCCGATTGACGATAAAAGCATTATGTTATTTGAACATGTTTTTATTCGAAAAATAATTGAAAATAATGCAGCTAGAAGTTTCATACAGTAATTTTTCAGGCCATAAATCCCACAAGTGGTACTTTAAAGAAATCATTATTTATAATTTTCAATACTTTACTAAAAAACAAAAATAATCCATCGAAACATTTTGTAAAACGGCAAAATATCCCGTAAACGAGTTTTTCATAAAATCGATTTAATTAATTACCCTTAACTAATTGGACAAGAATCTTGAAATTTTCACCCATTATCAACAATAATTAATATAGATTATTTATTTACTACTTAAATCATGAAAGTGTATCCCACCTCTGTGAAGAGAAATACGAATTTCTCGTAGGTAGTATGTTGACCTTTTTTTTTTATTATTATGGATAACTGAAATTTAGCGGTAAATATTCAAAAAGTAATGGAAATTTCTGAAATATATTCTTAAAGAACTTGAGTTCCTTTAAATTTGAAAGTGACCTTTCAGCTTCACAAGACATTACTGGTAACACTTTAAAATAAAAGACAGTCGGTTAATCGATTACGATAATTTGATAAGACTTTAAACAAAAATTCTTATGGATACTATTTTATAATGGATATCCTAGCGATTATCTAATTTTATGTACTTCATAAAACAGTAAGCAATGTTCAAATATTATGTTTATTTTAATCATAATACATTTCTGAAATAATATATTCTGATATAATATAAGTCACAGAGGCATCATTTCATAATATTCCATGAGATGAAAAATCAATATTGATAATTAAAAAAAGCAAAAAACAATTTTTCTCAGATTAGAAATTTAAACTTCTGTGTGGTTTTGATTGAAAAAACCCGTTATTTTACATGAAAATTACGAATTTTATACAGTTTTGACTAAAAAGGTTTGTAAAAAGTATTCATGGTAAAAATAATAATAATAATAATGAGACAGTTAAACATTTTATTTGAAAAGCAACTTGCAAAAATCTAAATCTTAAACGTTGTTAAATTTTGTTTGAAATAGATTTCTTTCTGTATTACAATATTGTTTATAATGCAGGAAAAAAAATTTAAGTTTCTGGTATAACCATTATTGGCGTTACGTCTAAATTACAGAAAACAATTTCATTAAATTCATTATTGACATATTTGACCGTTTTTAATCAAATTTATTGGAGTTTTTAGCGAAAAAATTGAAAATTTCCAAAAATGACATCAAATGAAGTCAATTTCTGATGGCCGAAGGTCATTTTTGACAGACGAAAAAGTGTTTAATGGAGTTCAAAAAAAAAATAAGAAGAAGAAAAAGTAAACTATTTATGAAATTTGCAGGACTAATCAGAATCTAAAATCAAACAAAAATATTAATATCTATACCTGTAGATTACTGCATAATAGACAACTGTCATCAATAAAAAGATAAATTTAGTTTAATATCTATATTATGTGATAATTGCTAAATTAGATACTGTAAGAAAAAAAAAATTGATGAAAATGATTGCTTTCATACTGCTAATTCTTCAAAATTATCTGCATTCTACATTTTAAATGTTTTAAAAAAGAATTATGGTATGCATTTGCATACGCTTGCATCCCATAAACGACGCCCGTTTTAGGCTATATAGGTACTTATTCAAAAACGAAAATTTTTCACTGATCATTGTCCTGACACCCAAAAAACCCAACTTGGTTGCACCACCGCATTACGCTATTGTTAATAATAGACCAAAATAAAAGTTTCTAGTATAATTACTATTGGAATTACCTATAGCTAAATAACTGACAATTTTTTTATGAAACAGAAAATTTTGTTTACTGCAAAATTTACTGTATTCACTCAACTTTTTATTAGTACTCAGCTTTCATATCTAGTTTTTTTTTACGCTCTGCAAAATTATTGAGAATTTCAAAAAATACCATTCAACAGTTGGCCATATAAATAAAAAGGTCTACTAGAAACCTATACGTTATGTACTAATTTACGAACACTTTTTTAAAAGTAGAAAAAGTGTTACAATAAAATAAAACATTATACGAAGTATATTCAAATAATACCGGGACTGAAATTTAAAAAAAAAAAAAACTTTTAATGTTATCATTAATATAAGTACACCTAAATAAACTAGATATAATTTCCAGTATTTAAGTGTGTAATATTGGTTATTATCTCAAATTAATCATTGACAGTGTGCTTTCAAAATTAGGTATATTGTACAAATCGACGATTTTACAATGAATATTTTTATTTTTTCCTATGCGATTTCGTTTTAAAATCGTAAAACTGTTATGGCAGTTATTAAATTGAAGAAATTTGCTTTTTGTAATGTTTCATTAAGTTGTTATGTAACTTTTGACCAGTCCAGACATTTTAATGGAGGTTGCGTATCCATTGAAGATGGTCATCATTTTGGCCATCCATCAACCTCAAATACAGACTAAATTATTGCTAGTATTAGAAGAGAAAAAAACAGAAATTACCGTCCATTGAGTGTTATCGGAAAGTAAGCAATAAATTAGTGTGTCAATTGGTTCTTATCGTTCAATTTTAATAGATGAAATCGGTGTGAAAAGGATGATCGCAAAATTAATGACAAAATTGTTAAACGGAGGATCGATTGGAATATCGCATTGAAGTGTGTTTAGAACTAAACAAATGGAGTTTCTACTGATCCGGGTTTTATAAAATCAACTATTATGATTAAAGAAATATAGATATATGGGTGTTATCTCAAAATTATAGACAAATCATTGCAATGGTAAACCGCAAATTCACCTAATCCAAAACCGCAGAAGAGCCAAAGGTCGTGGCTTTGGAAGATATATAAATGTATTTTCAAAAGTGGCAAGACCATTGAGAGTACGTTAAAATACTAGAAATCTAAATATAATTATATTAATAATAAATAATAATAATAATAATAAATAATAAAAAAAAAAAATGTAAATATAAGTATTCCCATACATGAGTAAGTTTGTAACTTTACAACCTTTAGAAAATAAATTAAATACGTTACGAAATAATTGTGCTAAGAAACCTATTTTTTTTTTTTTTTACTAATTCTCATTTAAGCCGTAATTCTAACTATAAACGTTTCTAAAATGAGACAACCTATAAGAAAATTTAAAAACAGGTAGAAAAACGTGTACAGAATTTTTTGGTGAAAAAATATTCGAATGGATATCTATTCCGAGGATAAAAGTTTTGCGACTTTGATTGGATCGCATCGTTATTTAACGCGAAAATAACCAGTTTGAAATAAATTCTAACTTTAAACGATGATAAAAAAAAAAACTAAATAAATAAATCCGACACTGCCTAAAAATAAGAATATCATACCCGGAGTTATTACGCGCAGTCTGTAACTTGTGGAATCGGCACAGGTGAGTTGTCTGTTGTGGAACGTTCTGGAAGCCACAGACAAGCAATGCACTAGAACGACGTCAGTTGAGAACTGGTTGTGTGAGCTCACTGTATACGGTTTCTATACCCCAACGGAAAAAAAAAAAATTCGACCCGCATAGTGGGTGGACCTAAAAATAGCTCGCTCACCTGTGTGATTGGTTTACTTGTCCACACTGTCGTTTGAACACGTCGACAATGTAGTAAATCCAGAACAGTGTTAAGGCGTAAGCAGCGTAGACTGAAGCCTTCAGTATTGCCAGAGACTACGAATTTAGGGGCATTGAATGACGAGATGTTTTTTTCGTTCAAAAAATGAATTCAGATACAAAATTCAATAATATGATATATATATATATATATATATATTTTTTTAACAATGCTTTTAAACTAACACAGGATATATATCTGTACCTCAGAAGCATAAGGGCTTTTATGTTCATTTCTTTTTCATTTTTCAGGATGCCAAATAGCTAAAACTTGTTAAAAAAAAATACATAAACAGTTTTCAAAAACATATAAAAATTAAAAAATAGAGAATACTAATTAATAAGAAATAATATTCTTAAGGCAAATTAGATCGTTAATCATTATTTTATTTATTTATTTTTTTCATATTTAAAAACAAATATACAAGTTACATATCATACATGTGAATTGTCTATCTTCTGTGAGCTATGCTTGTGGCGAAGATAAAGAGTTACATATTAATACTTATATTTAAAAACTAAAAATTAAATACAACTATTGCTTAACTATACAATACAGAAAGAGATAAATACAAAAAGAAAGAAAAAGGAACATTTTCAAACAAAATAACTAAAGATAACCTAAGTTAAATGTAAAGACAAAAATAACCATTCAACAATTACTTTTTTAACACTGTTATGTTTGCAAATAATATTAATATTCTTCTTTGTAGAGAAAGACATAGAAATGTAATATTTAGGTCATTTAGGAACAAGATAATTAACAAATTTTTCACCAACTCATTTTTTGAAAAGTGATAATTTAGTATCAAATGATCGAAAAACTCTTACTATTAATTTCATTTTTTATCAACCCACTGATCTAAGCTTTTAACCACCCACAAAATAGCAATTTTTTTTTAATACAAGGTCAAATGGTAATACGTTGAAATCCTTTAAGTTATTACTAGTTGATCCAATATAATTTATTTTTTAAAGACATACGTGCAGTACATGTTGTTGTTGTAGCAATAAAGGTTTTAGAACATTATCAGAGAGCCCTCCTCAGATTAACTGACCATACTGAAATATTGCTTGATATAAAACTAAATATACAGTTCGCATAATACAAACAGATACAACTTTACATATCTAACTTATAGAAACTGTAAATTAGACTTATTAGATGCCTAACTATATTATTCACATGAAGATTCTATCTGTTGAGTAGTATCAATATGAATAATAACTCAAACGTAGTTTTAATATAGTCCTTTATTTATGACAACGAAAATCGTAATAATAATAATGAATTTTTGAAGATACCAACCGGTAGACAGTCACCAGTGGCGTAGCCAGGAATTTTGTATGGGGAAGGCTAAGATTTCGTATTCAACATGTAGAAAAATAATATTGAATTCTTTATGTATAATAAGAAAATTCTATTTCAGATATTATATGCATCACTGCATTTTTCTGTTGTTTATGACGTTGAATAATTTAAGTACATTATGCTGAAGTCTCCTCTGTGAATTTTTTTCGACTTCAACATT
>JAIPRM010011618.1:0-12749 GCA_025469315.1 Stegophylla sp. TES_Ste_2020
TGTCAAATTTTGGGTAGTTTTTTCCAAAAAAAGAAAAAAAAAAACATCGAAGAATTGAGAAATTCAAAAAATGACCTCTCTAAAGTACAATCTAGAGGCGAATCGGGTTTCAAAAAGAGTTATTGATCGGAACTTTTGGACAAGTATTTCTATACGAAAAGTCGTACACAGAAAAAAAAAAATAAATAAATAAACATCATTGTAAAAACACTAGCTTCTTCATTTCGTTCAGAATCTAAAAAGAAGTGAAGTTTAATAAATTTTGCCATTACGAACGTCGGACTTGCTCAGGATTTTCAATTATACTTTTTTATAGTTTTATATATGTATATAACAAAATGGCAACATGTGGAGGTGTTTGATTTTTCTCCTTTTCATTTTTTATTTTATGCGTATTAAAAATTTAATAATCCGCCAACAATGTGCACATATTATATTGACACAAAACACACACACAAAAAGAAACACTATACAAGCGTGTGTGTGTTGGCGGAACGACTGAAAAAAAAAAAAAAAAAACGAAATGAAACAACGACTAATATATGTATATATATATATATACATAATATTGTACGATATATATTGTACAACACGTATTTGTGAGAGGAACAGAGAAAAACCGAAGAGGATCAAACAATAGAGTTCACTCGGCGGGGTCTTCTTCTCTCGCTTTTTTTTATTTATTTATTATTATTTTTTTTTTTTTTTTGTTTGAACACCTCTAATTACCATAAACACCCCGCTGCGAAAATTTATCAAAAGTACAATGTCAGAAAAATATTATATATATATATATATTACGCGTACGCAACGAGTATTATTTATTATGTTTTCAAATATTGTATTTTATGATTTTAATATTATTTTTATTTTCATACACATATCCCATGTAGTTTAAAATTATTGTCGACATGACAAGTAGTGGTAGACCCCTCGTCTCGGGCCGATAGCTTCGTGTGTGTACGATGATAACAATGACACACACACACACACACACACACACGCACGCATGCAGATATATAAAATAATAATAACAACAACAAATGCGGATACTAATGATAAACAATAAAAATGAAAATAGGAGGAGAAGACGGAAAAAAAAAACAAAAAAAAAAAAGGAGAGAAAAAATGACCCGGACTCGTCTTTTATGTGGGCGAACGTGTGGTGTGGCGCGCACAATAACGTATTGTTTACCCCGTCGTCCTGTGACAGATACATTATTCAACGCGTTTCCCAGTAGTTACTGCTGCCGCCATCCGAAAGCTTCCTCTTACAACTCTTTTATATCACTTTATGTACACACACGCACACACACCCTTGCACCCCCCCCCGTACCGTCACTCTCGGTCCTCAGTAGCACTTCCCTCTTTCCATTCGATGCGTATACACGTATGTTATATAAGCAGCTAGTTAAAACATACACCCGCCGCCGACTCGTGTGTCTGATGTGTACAGCGCATAATATAAAACTCTGTTTTCTAACCACCCACCACCCCGTGTCGTCGCGATATTCCACTGTTTTTAGAGTCCGGCGGTAGTTCTTATTTTTGTATTTTATGCCTTTCTTTGTCCGCTTTGTGCCACTCGAGGTGTGGGTGGCCGCCGCGGTCTGACGCCTCGTACCCTCCCTCTCCCCCCCCACCCCATCGGGTTTTCCATTTTCGATTTTCACGAAACAAAATAAACTATGACAATATTATGCTTCCACTGTTGTGCGACTGTTGTATAACGCCCTTAAAAATCGCTAAAAACGCTCTGAAAAAATGCAAAAACGACTTAAAAAAAACTCAAAAAATGCACTAAAAAATTGTGTTTAAAATTCAAAAAATTATATGACTGTTGTCGGGCGTTTGATTTTAATGTTCTTAGCGTATAGCTATGCAAGATAAGAATTTCGATAAATATAATGTATAAGAATATTGTGGACAAGATATTATTACATCTGTTGTTAGCGTGTATAATATAAATCCCAAATTATAAGTTAATAATACAATTTTGAATTTGAATTTTAGGCCAAAAATGACATAAAAACCTATATAAAAAAATGAAAAAAATGACCTTACAATCAAATATTATCGAAAAATGCAAAATAAAATTTTTTATTCTAATTGAAAAACACCTAAAACGTATATTTTTAACGAGCATCGCACAGAAAGCTTCGGAAAACAATGTGCAGAGTGCATCGAAATCCAGTGGTTAAAGTGAGGGGGGATGGAGGGGAACGGAGTAAGTCAAATCCCAAAATTCCGGGGGGCGCTTTAATTTTGATCTCTAAAGAGTGGAAAGCGTTAATATTAGAAATTTATTTGAATGGTCAAAATTTCAAAATTATTACAAAAAAGTGAATGTAATGTATAGCTGATAAGAGAATCGAACATGCATTGTACCACGGATATTCTTCGCTCTTTGGGTCAGATACCCTTGATGGGCGTGTAGAAATTCATAGAAACAGTAAATCATTTCTTCAATAAGACGATTCTGAACGAAGGAAGTTAATATAAAGAATAATAATAGTCGTCATTTTCAACACATATCCACCATAAGTTAAAGTACACATAACTATTAAATGATATTTTCCATTGGATAATAAGCTTTTACAATTTACAAAATATAAAGCTAATAATATTATTGAGAATAATCACGTCATGTGGGTATACTTCAATTATAATAATAATACGTTTCTAATTTCGATGTTATTTCCTTTGTTTCAGGTACGTATCCATTTCATTTCAAGTTCGGCGATTTATTTTAAGATTTTTCATTCAATAATGTTCCTTGGTTTGTTAATTTTGGAAAATGAGAAAAATTCACAGCTAAGTATAAAAATAAAAAAACAAAAATTCTATTTTAGTTTTTGAATAAATAAAATCATGTGGATAATATTCAGGTAAAAAAATAAAATAAAATATTAGGCTTATTTAAAATTTAAAATGAGTAAAGGGACGGTTTCACCCGTATAATGTGTTGTCTCCATCTTATTAACAACGTTTAAATATTAGACCTATTAAAAAACTTACAGTAGTGTTTTAGATTTTTGTGATTTTTCAATTTTCGAGTGTATTTTTTAACATTATTGTTATATTTTATGCATTTATAACTTGCTTAAAACTTATTTATCACTAACTAACTATAATAATAACAAAAAAAAAAAAAAAATTGAAGAAATTTCAACATTATCAATATTTTTTAAATATTTTACTTAATATCAATCAAAAACGATTCCACGCCGTTAAAAATCTCCGTCCTGAATCTCTATATCAATTCACCAATATCGTTTTCAAAAAAAAAAAAAAAAAATCCTTAATATTTTTCGGAGATAGCGTCACAATGGGTTTATAAAAATGACTATGCTGTAACCGGACAATGACATTACTCCGTTTATTGATTAAGGTTTTGACACTTATTCTTATAAAATACATATACATACATGATGAAGCAACAATTTATATAAGAACTATTACGTCATGTGTATGTTACACATAATATTATACAACTTAGTAACGCGTAATGACAAACAACAAAAGTTATTTTCGTGCTTCCCTAAAGTGTTGAACGCGGAACTGCAGACTAGTGAAAAGAGGAAATTATAATAATTGTGAGAAAAGTGTACACGCTATAGCATTCCCGGGTGGGGAGGGAGGGGGGGTAATGAGAATATTTTTGCGCGAAAGGAGTTTGCACTTGCTAATAAAACAACGGTCGAAAAGCGACTGTATGACAAATTCAGTGTTGCCAGATCAAAAATTGAGAATTCCTCAACAAAATCAAAAAAAAGTTTCGAAAATTCCCTAAATAATCACAAAAATAATATCCAAAATTGTCCAAAAAAAAAAAAAAAAAAATTGTGATTACTTTTATTTTAGTGACGTTTACCACAGAGTAGCTAATACTACTAGGTATTCGATCGTTAACTAAAAAATTGATTTGCTACAATAAATGCGTTATAAAAATCTTTTATTTAAACTGTCAACCAAAAAATAATAATAATACTTTTAATAAAACATTAATACATCTTCATCTGTGTCAAAAAAAATGTTACTATTAATAACATAATATTATTATGTAAGATTATGCTCTGTGACTGAATAGTGAATATTGATAGAGAAAAAAAAACAAGATTATTAATATTCTTAACCATGGTCACGCGTGACTATTCTGTGATACGATAAAAAAAATTAAAGTTAATAGAAGAAATGATAAGAATTTGTTTTCGGTCAAAAATAATTTTGAAAAATTTTTTCTCCAATTTTCCCCAAACCCTAATTAATTATCGGCAAATTTTAATGATTTTCAAAAGTCTTTCTCCAAATCTCAAAAATGTTGTAAATTCTCCAAAATGTTGGGGGAAAATTCCTAAATCTGGCAACACTGTCATAGACAATAATATGGGATACTACCAGTTTACCCCCAGTGATAAGAAATTATAACCTAAAATTTTATTCTGTAACAAAAACAGAAATAAGTACCAACCACGAATTATAATATACTGGATACCCAACGAAACATGATAAGGGGCTCTCAAACTGAATTTCCATGTGCAAAGGTATACTAGCGCTCCAAGGGAATTTAATGTTTACTAATGGATGATTGAGGTTAATCGTATTAGGTAGAGACTAGAGAGCCTAGATTAGAATATTAAAATAATTATCTATGATCTCTACTCTCTAGTATTAGGTACTTACTTTTCTATGATTAGGTAAGTAGTAATAAAGAAAAATAAATGCATGTTGTATTGTATTATTTAATTGGTAGGTAGTTATATTTTTTTAGGTACTTAATATAATACTTTACATAAACAATTATTAATATATTATTATAATATATTTCTATTACATATATATTTAATAATATAGATAACTAAAAATCAATTACAAATTTCTAAAAATACTTACAATTTACAAACTAGGTATATATCATTAAATTAGAAACAAATCATGTTTTAACCAATTTAGATAATTTTTTTTTTTGTTTTATTTTGTGTTTTGATTCACCAAGTAAGAATACTGTCACATTCTTATAGTTATATAGTATGAAAAAATATTTGTTAATATTTCAGTTTGATGTTCTGAACAAAAAAACTTTAAACCAATATTCAAGCTAAAAAATTCATTATATGTATCTTCAAACACATCACAAGAAGTGGCATGTTTTGAAAAACATGTTTCTAAATGTTTTAGAATTAAATACAAATTACGATCTGGGTGAGTTAGGTGTCCTCTAGTTTTATTATTAAGTAAATCGCCTTCACTCCCTACAGTATTTAAATTTTTTATACTTACAATACATAAGTGGCACTTAGTACTTTTTACCAATCGTTTAGCAATGTACCTATTTGAAGCAGATTAATAAGGTAAATAAAAGTATGATTTAAGATGGATAAAAAAATCTACGAAATTATGGCATAAAAATAATAATAAATTTTATTCAATAGACAGTATATATATATTATCATTGATCATTGAATATTAATTGTTTATATTATTTGTATTCCTAATACCATGAATTATTATAATTTCATGCCTAATGTTATTATCTTGCCACTAATGTGATAACAAGCGCTAGGTGTACTTAGGTGTACTTTGCAACAGCTGATTTCTGCAAGTCAATTTGGGTTCCAGAAAAATGGTTGTTTATCATAGGTCGTTGGGTATCCTGTATATTATAATTCGTGGTACCAACCATCGAGAATGAAAAATTAAATGAAAAGACATTAAGTGTCAATGAATTGACCTCCCTGTTTAATGAAAATAAATTATGTATTTCGACTAAATAAAATGTCAAAACTAACTACTAATTTGTTTTTGATTATAATAATTGTTCACATGTCTTTTGCACTTTGCATGACGTTGTTCGTTTATTAGTCATGAATACATTATTTAATTCTAAATGTTTAAGATTTTTATTTTTCTAAGTAGGCATTTGTGAATGTCATAAAATTCGTACTTTTGAAATTTGTTAGGTTATAATTTCTTATCACCGGGGGGGGGAAATTGGTACACGGCCTAAACGAAACGAAAGCGAAACTAGACGGCAAAAGACAGAGATTAGTTTTCCAGTGAGGTTAGATAATACAATACAGGTGAGAAGAGGGTAAAACGAAGGGCGGGGAAAATTAAACATCACCTGCGTACGCGGAACGATGGCGTCGACGACGTGGCGAATGAGAGATCCGAAATGGTTCGGTCAGGTAGAAATAACGCGAGTAAGCTAATAATAATAATAATGATGATAATATGTGTAGTACTGAAAAAACCCCATTTCTACGGCGGCGGTCCACGGTGATTCCCGTGCGCAAGAATCTTCCCGAAACGCGGAGGGGAAGGGGTGTGTGGGGGTGGGTGGGAGGTCTAATGGTAATTGCGTTTGTTTTGTAATAGTTTCCGACGACGTAAATATACGCTCGTGTCTCGTGTACACCGTGCGGCGGATGAACTCTAGAAAAAGAAAACGAAAAAATCGCGTACCCATCTAATAAAAGAAGTTTTTCCGTTTAAAAGTGAGAGTGGAAAATCTTTCGGGGGCGCCAACGACCGGGGTCGTGTAATCGCGAGTTTGACAACAACTCTCGGCCGCACAGCGGCGCGAACCATTTCCCTGACGAAATTCAACGGGGCGGGGCGGGGGGGGGGTGCGGGGACACGTCTCGAGATTCACCTGATACGAAGGCGCAGGCGATGAAAATAATATTATTTATCAAAAAATATTAACAGACATTTTTTTCTCGCACGACGACAATTTTATATGAATTAAAATAAGATTTTAGAATGTAGAATTAAGGAAAATTAGAAATATTATATAGTATGTATAAATAGAAAAACACTCGGAGAAAACGAAAAACAAGTTTTTGTTCGATAAATAGGAATTTTAGGAATATTAAAATTATAATTATTAGGGATACCGATATTTAGAAAAAACAATCTTACCCCATAAAACAGGGGCGCCATTTCAGTATTTTCTAGGATAGGGCGAAATGTTGATCGGCCCAACAGTTATAATGATTTTTTTTTCTACAGCTGACTTAATGATTCGCTAAGAATAAAAAAATGATAATATGATAATTCATCGTTCGGTGAGGTCGATAATAATATGTCTCGTGGTCGTATATATTATTTTGAATTTTATTTGGCATAGGAACGGCCATATGTGTATTTGAATTAGGTATTTCATAATCTAGATTGGGGCAAATGCATACTCTTTCACCCCTAAATAATGACGCCCCTGCTAGGAAGAAGATTAAAAAGGAATAAATTACTTAAAGAGTGCATAGGATCGGTCGCACTGAGAACGAGCAGAGCATTAAGGATATAAATATTATATTGGACAAGTTATGTGGAGTCTATGAATCTAAGGAATTTATCCTAAACTCGTTCAATCAAACAGTAGGGTTCAGAAGTCGAAGGGTCCCAAAACTGTCATAGAATATTATATTTAACGATAGACTAGATTAGTAGTGAACACTAGAGAGCTTTGAGAAGATAATATATTATTTTGAATTGAAACGATTTTAAGTGATTAATGTAATTTAAATTGTTGATGATTTATAGTATGTTTAAGATATCGGAAATAGTGTTTCAAATGTTATTGTTGTAATTTGGTTATAATATAATATTATTAAATTTATGTTTTAGTAAATCACAACTTTTAGAAAAATAGACAACAATACACACTTATTCTACATAATTAGTTTGGTGTTAAGCCATTGTTTCATTTCGTTTTTTTCACTGTTTAAATGTCCTTGAAAATATTTTTTATTTGTCTGTGTACTAAATTGCTCTTTGTTTAAGAATCTAAGACAGTCGATAAATAAATGAAGCTAAAAGTAAAGTAAAGGAAATTTATAAGTATAAAGTAATGTATAGACATGAATGTCTGATATGCTTTGCTCCATGGGTCAGATATTTTTAGTGAGTGTATTGAATTTTAAAGAAATGATAAACAATTTCTTCAATAATACGATTTTGAGCGAAGTATGTCAATAATATGAAAATAAAATAATAGTAGTCATTTTCAACACACCCACCAAGAGTATCTGACACGAAAAGTGGTGCGAAATAAGTCCGGCTTTCTTGTCTATACTTTATTTATTTTGCTAATGTTTACTTCACTTTACTTTACTTTACTCTTTTTCATCCAATGACTAAAGAAAAGGGGAAAAAAGACAATATTTTACTAAAAATAAAAAAATTAATTAACTGATGAAAAGAATAATAGTGTTAGAATAAAATTTCCAAATCTTTTTTTCTTCATATTATCAATATGAACTTACTCTAAAATATTTTATTGTTTACCTATGGTTAAAAAAAAAAAGAAGATGGTTTCCGAATGTTTTTTTTTTTATCAAATTTCGAAAAAAAACAAAGAGTGAATTCCGAAAAATGGCTCGTCTAAAGAGTACCGTCTACAGAAGAAAATCCGATATTTAATTTAATCCGTCACACTGTATTTTTTTTCTCTCGTTGAACGACGAACATGCCATAACATCATAACTAATAACCATAGTCAAACTTGACATGGTTAATAACACACGATTTATCGCTTTAAATCGTCCGACTAATAAGTAACGCGACAAAAGAGTGAAATCGGCGTAATAAAATAAAACAATATCGAACGAAATATTATTTATATTTTGCGTTTTCCGTTTAACGTTGAAGACTATAATATTATTATTATTATTATTATTATTAATAGCAATGTACGCGACGCGATAGCTGATGTGCGAGATAAAATGTTAGAGGAGCGATGTTAATTGTGCGTATAAGTGTGGGATATAAATGAGTAGTAAATGAAAGGAAAAATAATAAATAAATAAATCGTCTTTATTTTCCATAATAATAATAATAATAATATCTTGACTTTTGTCAGCACTATAGTATAATGTCGTCGTCGAGAGAGTGAGTGAGAGGGAAAAAAGACGGGGTGGGGGGAAAAAAATGAAACAAACTGCAAAAGCGTGAATAATCGTCACCCGGTTGCGCAGAAAGCGAAACACTCAAAGTTTAAATAGATTAATGAGTATTACACACACACACACACACCGAAAACGGTCTCTCAGCTCCACTCTTGGGGGGGGGGTGGTCTTGATGATACCCTCAAATTAGTTTTGCCGGGTTCACGTCTCCTCGGTGGTGTGGCGAAACGAGAGACGCGAGGTCGTGGAAGGCGGCAAATTAGACGAGGGGAGGTGGTTCCGAAGCACAGAACGGGGGGGGGGGCACAATGGCCGTGGGAGTTGGCCATATTGTTTCGGAGATGATTTAACACCGGAGGAGGTAAATAATAGTCGCCGCTTATTATGTGTTTAATAAAGTTTCTTTGTTTCCAGCTTTCTCGTTTTAAAGTACACACACACACACACATATATACAATATACATATTATTATTATTATAATATTTATGCGCTTACGCTGTCACTGCAGCCACTGGCCCCCGGATTTTGAAGCAGATTTATTCTTTGCCTTATTCCCTATCCCCCCCCCTACTCCCGCCACCGTCCCGTTAATGGCGATCTGCTGTCGACAGCAGACTGATTACTGGTTCGTTTTGTCCTGCTGCAAACCTTTTCGGCCCCCGAGACCGAATAAGTAATTTCGCCCCCCCCCTCCCACCACTCTGACGTCGCTGTTGTATTATTCTAATTTGACGCGCTCTAACGGCCGGCGTCGGATTGAAAGAAACAAATAAGGTTCTTAAAAAAAAAAGCAATAAACGCGATAGGTGTACACTGTTTGCGAAATCGAATATTTATAATAATAACTATACGTCACGAGCACCACGCTCGTGGTATTTTATCGGTAGTTTTCACGGGGAGGGGGGGGGTGGCCGTCGACAGGTTTGTTCAATGGCCGGCGTGCAGCGCAGCGTACGCTTTATAAATAAAACATAATATTTCGTTTTACCAAAGAGATTCGAAATTTACTGTAGACAACCCCACTCTATTCCGGGCAGTTAGTTTTTAAATTTGTTAATCGGTACTTGTTGTGCACAATGATAATATTATTATGCGCTAGCAATTGTTGGCAGTGAAAAGAAACCATAGCTCCACGTTTTGGGTGGTCGCGTTTCCCAAAATAAAAAAATACTGGGCACGATTTGGAGACACGAAATTGACCTCCTGTTCACACGCACGGTAGGGGCAGGGGTAGGGCGAGAAGTTGCACCTCCCGAGGGATGATAATTATTGACGAGGGGATTCGTGATAATGATTGACAACAAGATTCAGTTGATCATACATTACAATATTATGTTCGTTGCACGAGTACAGATAATTTATTAAGAACATAATTATTATAAACAAATAGAAAACGATTAGATAAATGCAAACGAAAACGCTGACATTCTTTTTTTCTTTTAAAACACGATTTTATTTTTTTATAACTTATAATTTTTTTTTTTTTATATATATATATCGATTACTTTTTGAATTATATCAAAGCAATTTTTTGGTTATTAACCAACCGTAAACTATAATTTCAAATAAAAACGATCATTGTGTGAAAACGCAACTGTTTTGAATAATTACAAATTCAGAAAGAAAAAACAAAACAAACTCTGTTTTGGTAAATAAATGCTGCTACGAGACATATTGTATAGAAAATAGGTATATTTTATAATTCGTGTAACGAAACCATCAACAACCATCGTGTTCTTTAAGCTCCACGCTGAATTTTACATGGAAAAAAAGTTCACCCCTCACAATTTCCGTCCTTCTCCTGCGCTCTCAACTTATCACTTCCCACACACTATCTTTCCACACACACACACACACACACACACCGCGTTTCCGGAGACGTGTGAATTTCCCTCGCCCGCAGCATCCCTTTGAAGAGACGGCACCCCACGTACAATATTTACATACACTCAAAACACTCTGCCACGCCGACAAACCATATAGGGGCGGTCACAGCCGCGGTGTAGGAGGCGTAGGCCTAACCGTAAGGAGAAAATTAACCTTTGGAATACGCAAATTGAATGGAAATGCCCATTTTTGAATGAGATCACCCCCCACCAATATAAAATTATTCTCGAATCACCTCCCTTTTCATTTGGTATTTTTTTCCTAGGATAATTCTGTGTTTCTGTAGTACTCGTTGCAAAAGGCTAATGTTAAACAAAACAAAAAAAAAAAAAGTTGTTTCGAAGGTACCTCATGTGATACTTAATCATGTACACACACAATATAATTTTCTTTTGGAACACATTTTAATTACAAAATAATTGAGTGAAAAACATGTCACAACTCGTTTTGCCGCCAAAAAAGATCATTTACTTTGAAATAAAATGCGTTTAAACTCAATTTCACATTTAATCCCTGGTAGGGAAAGACGTATGGATATTATCCAGGTATATTTATAAATTGAAAAAAAAAAATACAAATAATTAGGTTTTAATATAGTTTTCGAGGCGAACGCTTGGATTCGGTAGAAATTGGAAATGGTCATTTTTTGATTTCATACTGTGAAACTGAAATCTGCTCACGTTAATAATAGTGAATGTCTGATAATAATAAAAAATATTATAATAATTCATATTCATCGGTATATATATATATATATGAGTGAGTTTATGTTTATTTACCGGAAACTATATACGACATAATAATTATTATTACTTACTCGTTGCGCAGTTCCAGCAGTGATGCGCTTTACCTCGGCGCAAGTATATTAAGTGCGCATATTAATTACATCAAATAATAACGAACTCGTTATGGTAAAACGTAATTAGTTACAATTATACCGAAAACCAGCGTTATGACTCGAAAGTTTTTAACGATAATATCACATTTTGTAAATTAAAAACCATAACAAAATATGCGATAGTGAGGATTTGGTGCGACTATATTATGGAGTCGAATTTCTGAGGGAGAATTTTTCACAAAAGCTACAACTAACCCCCTGTCCCCCCTCCTTCTTTACCATCAAATACTATTTTTTACATTATTCCTAAACTGAAGTTAATTAATTTTTTAATCGTATTGTTTTCGTTTCTGGAAATGTCTTTTTTTCTTCTCGTAGTGTACAATCACACAAAAATGAATATTAAATTCGTCATTATGGTCGTCGAATTTCGACCACTTGGTGGTAGTACTTATTATTGTGTGACTTTTTACACAAATTTCATAATTTACACGAATTGTACATCATGGCTATTATTCTGTTATTAAATATCGTAATATTATATGATAATTGTATATTAAATAAAGCTCAGTTCAGAATATTGTTTTATCGAAGAAATGATTCTGTAAAATTCAGTACACCCGCCAAGAGCATTCCGTCCGAGGTGCGAATAACACCCCAAGGTGCGAATCGCACACTTTTCAAATTCTATACTTTTAATCAATCACTACAGTATACAAAGTTTGTACGGGCATGAGCGGGGTGGTGCGTTACATTATAACTAGGGTCCGGAACTTGATGACCTAAAAATATGTAAAAAAAAAATGCATAAAATGACATAAAAATATATATATATTTTACAATTTTTAAACTCGAAAACAAAAAATATTAATCAATCAATCTAGTGAATTTGCTTTTTTGTTGAAATTCTTGAAGTACTACACAGTAAAAATGACATTAACACATATTTTATGTTTTATCTTTTATGAACTTGAAAAAAAAAAAATGTAAATACTTTTGAGGATTCTACAAATTCTAGAAATGTAGAATTTCTACTTTTCTTAAAATTTTGTTAAAAAAAAAAAAAAAAAAAAAAAGAATATCACACCTACTAGTTATATTTGAAAATAAACGAA